>CAUYRH010132279.1:0-32614 GCA_963574655.1 Perodicticus potto
TCTGGCTGCTTTCAGAATTTTCTCCTTCATATTAACTTTAGTGAAGTTAATTATGATTTGTCTGGGGGATGTTTTATTCAGTTGAGTTGTGCTGGAGTTCTGAAACTGTCTGGTATCTGAATTTCGGAATCTCTTGGCATGTCTGGAAAGTTCTCTTTCATAATCTCATGAAGAAGAAACTCTGTGCCTTGTGAAGCCATTTCATTGCTTTCAGCGATCCCTATAAGGCGAATATTGGTTTTCTTTGAATTATCCCAGAGCTCTCTGAGAGAATGGTCCATTTTTGCCCTACATTTCTCTTCCTCTTTGAAAGTTTGGGAGTGTTTGAAAGCTTTGTCTTTAATGTCAGAAGTTCTTTTTTCTGCTTGGTCCATTTTGTTACTGAGGGGTTCTACTGTATTTCTCAGATCTTTGAGGGCTGCATATTCTTGTCTCAAGGTGTCAAAATTTTTGGTCTTTGATTTTGTCTTTGAATTCCTGGAATTCTTGAGACAACTTTTGAAATGTTCCTTGAATTTCTAGTTCCAACTTTTGCTCTATTTACTGATCTTATTTGCAGTCCAAATTCTGAATTCAGTTTCTGACATCTCAGCCATTGTTTATGAATGGGATCTTGAGTTGTGTCTGCCAAATTGTTCCTTGGGGGGTTGATCTAATCTGGTTATTAATGTTACCAGAGTTTTTCCCCTGATTCCACCCCATGATTATTTTACACCACTTGGCTAGATGAGCAGATAAGGAGAAGTTGGGTTGGGGGCTCCAGGAGTAGTGCCCAAAAGCTGGGACTGGTGTCTGTACCTTTTCCTCTAGAGCTTTGCCAAGGACCCATACTGTGCTATGGCCTGAGAAACTGGGGACCTTCTTGGTGTGGTGGGGTTAAGTGGCTCTGTCTTATTTTCAGCTGGTCTCTGTCTTACCCTAGTGAATCAGTTACTCTGTTTGAAGTCTCAACTGTGGAGAATTACCAACAATTAAGTCACCCCACCCTCCACTGGCAACAATTGGAAAAGGAAAATCAAACCTTTCCACAACCACACACCCAGGGTACCACTTTGGATAGTCCTCAGGTGGTTGGCCCAATTCAAGAGGTCCAAATCAATTGTCCTAGTCAGCACTGTTCTCAGGTGGGAGAGTTCAAAAGGTCTCTGGCAACTAGATAGGGAGGGTCTGCTGGCAGCTCAAGTATGATTTGTTCTGGTGCTCCGTAAGGTCAGAAGTTCCCACCCAGCAAATAAATTAGTCTGGGAAGTTTGATGTTCCTTCCCCCACCTTGAATCTGTCACACCCAGTCACTGGTAACCCCACAGGGCTGTGATCTAGTTCCCTCCAATGAGCAGATGCTCCAGGGGTTTTGTGCCTGCCTGAGTCATAAGGAGATCTATGTCTCCTCAGCCAGGCCCCCACTGTCTGCCACTGTCTGGCAGGGGGAGGTGAGGCCTGACAACCTTGGGTGCTTAATGAGCGCTGGGGTGTTTCACTCAGGTCCAGCCCTGCCCCTGATTGATGTTGCTGATAGAACAGAACAACTTTGCATAGTTTGTTTCTATCCCAGGAATACAGACGCTGATTGAGTAACTCAGCCCTGTCTGTGCCACTGCCCAGTCTGGGCTGCAGTTCCTGAGACTCAGTGAAACAGTCAGCTGGGTCAGCTCCACTTTGGGAGTCTGCTGTGTCTGCACGTGCATATTGTAGTCCCCGCGCTCCACCCAGGCCGGTTCTACTCTGTCTGTGCCACTGCCCAGTCTCGGCTGCAGTTCCTGAGACTCAGTGAAACAGTCAGCCCCACCCTGGGAGTCTGCTGTCTCTGTGCATGTGTATTCTAGTCCCCGTGCTCCACCCAGGCCGGTACCGCCTCAGGCATACCCTTTACCCACAGGGCCTGCGTTCAGTCCCAGATCTGTTCCACCAGTGGCTGCTACCGGAGAAGATGCCTGACCTCCTCTGGTTGCACAGAGAGACTGGGAGTGTCCTTTCATAATCTCCCCAGGGGAGTAAGCTCTATTGTCCCCACTGTGGCTACTGTCCTGTGCCCTGGGGCACCACCGCTCTTGTGCAGCTGACTGTCCTCTTCTCTCTCCAATGTCGGAGAATCAGCACAGATTAGCAATAGCCCATGCTCTGTCCACACCCCTCAAGAAAAATGCCCAAGAATCTGAAGTCCACGGGACACAGGCTTCCAGACCTCAGGGTGAGAGTGGCGGGGAGTGCTGGGAGTTCAAAATTGCAGGTAGAGAATATATATAGTTTTATGCAGTTTTATGTCTGGCAGGAGAGTGCCATGGCACCCTAGTAGGAGAAGGAGATCTGGCTTTTAGAGGGTTTCTCTTGTGGAATAGAATGGGAGGATATTTGAACTCCACTTGCTTATTTGTATGGAGTATACTGTGAGCCATTCTCGTGGGGGAGGGGACTCTCGTCTGCTTGGCAAAGGTTTTTGTACCTTTTGTTTGTATATTTGGGGTGGCAGCTCATCTCAGCAGGGTTGATGTGCATTCTCGACCTTCTCTCTTGGCTCAGATCTGAACCATCAGCTTTCTTGCTAAACTTCTGTCCTTTAACTCTCCTTCTGGACAGGAACCTCTGTGGTAAAGCTGGCTACAGACTGCCATCTTGCCTCCACCCCAAGTATGTGGAAATTTAAAAAACACGTCTCAATAACCAATGGGAGAAAAATCATAAGGAAAGTTACAACGTATCTTGAAATGAAAGAAAATGAAGACACAACATAGGAAACTTTGACATCCAGCTGAAACATACTCAGAGGAAAATTTATATCTGAAAAATATGATATTAATAAAAGAAGAAGGATCCCAAATCAATATCCTAGGTACCTTAAGAAATTGGGGCAGGGGAAACTAAACCCAAAGCACCAAAGGAAAGAACTGTTAAAGACAAAAATGGAAGTAAATGAAATAGAGAATAGAAAAGCAACAGAGAAAATAAGAGGCTACTCAAATTACTAAAATCAGGAATCACTTTCTCATTACTGTATAGAAGAACACTGTCAACAATAGTGTGTCAACAAATTAGGCAACTCATTCATGTCGTTTTCCATAAATGACAAATTCCTAGGAAGATACTACCAAAACTGACTCAAGCATATATATAAAAAATATAAAATGAGTATAAAATGTACATAAACTGATTTAGTAATTTATAAAAAAAAATCCAAAACGACAACAAACTTCCTACAATGAAAGCCCATTTTGACCATATTGAGATGAATTTACTGGTGAATTACATCCAACATTTAAAGAATTAACCTTCAGATGCTCTTTCAAAAAATAGGGTAGGAGAAAACACTTTGAAACTCATTCTATGAGGTCAGTATTACTCTAACACTAAAATATGACAAAAGCACCTCAGAAAAGAAATCTATAGTTCAGGAATAAGAAACCTGTAGCCTTGATGCCACATATGGCCTTCTGAGTCCCTAAGTGTAGCCTTTTGACTGAATCTGAATTTTACATAAAAAAAACCTTTCATTTTTATTAATATACTTTCATTTGCCTTTCTAAAATTTTATTTTCAAAACAAATGTATTTAAAATACTAAAGAATAAAATAAGTTTGAACAAATTCAAAAAATAATCCTTCCAGAATGACCTACAAAATTAGAACAATTAGTAAGCCATAAAGGCCAAATTGATGGCTGTTAACTGGCACTCCCTAACTGGCACTACCCCTGTGCAAGGCTAGTTTCTCAGAGTTTATGGGGGTCTACTATGCAAGTCTGTTATCAGCTTTTTACAATAGTGCATTGTGTTTGGATGGAATTTGTAAATAGTTGCATAAATTGGCAGTCTTTTTTTTTTTTTTTTAATTTCTGTTGGCTTCATAACCCATCATACCAAAGAAATCCCAGAGAATGCTAAAGATAGAAAATAGACTTTTTAATGAGGATTGGGAATTGCAATATTATCTTGTTTCTGCTAAAGACAGCATGGTTTGCTTGCTTTGTGAAACTATGATATCAACACTAAAGGAATTCAGTCCTCATCAGCATTATAACTCTAATAAGGATCACAAATTAATACAGTAGAAGCTCTGTAAGTTAACTACCCAAGAGACTATAACAAACTGTTCAGTATATGGAGGTGGTGAACATAAGGTTCTAGGCCTACTGTACTGATACATACTTGTGGTACATGTCTGGTCTATGAAAATTAGGTCAACTTAAGGATGTGGTCAGTGTAGGGAGGTGGTCAACTATTGAGGTTCTACTGTATTTTAAATTAGAGGGAGAGGTGTGAAAGGCAGAAATTAAAAGATGAAAAGCAAAAGGAAAGACAGTTCTTTCAAGAGGCAATAAGACCTGGAAATAATACCACTGAAGCAACTTATAAAGTAGTTTATATACTGGGGGAGAGGGACAAAGGGAAGCCATTCAATGATGTAGAAATTGTGAAAGGATACATTGTTGAAGTTGTAGGATGCTTATATTTCAATAACATTTCAAAGTACAAACTGCCTCCTTCAAAAATAAACATAACTGATTGGCAGCATGAACTAGGCTTCAACCTAACAAAACAAATTCATGCAATACTTCAAAAAGAAAATATATGTTATTTACTTGCTTTGGATAATTAACCGATATTATTGACTCAGAGCAGGTTTTATACTTCATTCAAATCAGAAAACTGCTTTTGCTACAAAGAGTTACTCATTTGGGGCACTCTTATGAGCAGAACACAGGGACTAGATGTCTCCAATACGTCTCAAGATAAAGGTTGTGAAATGGACTGAATTTGGTAAACATAGTGAATGTATGTACAGATAGCACACCTTTTATGACCAGGAAACATGAAGGATTTATTGCATAGGTAAAAAAAAAGTATTAATAGATCCAGATGTTCTCGTTTCTTTTCATTGTACCTTGGATCAGCAAAATCCTTATGCTAAAGCTACCATTTTAGTTGATGCTTTGTAAAAAGTTGTAAGTACTATTAATATATTCATGTAAATACAGCATAGCATCATCATGCTAAAATTGAATGATGTGTTCAGACCTATCATTCTAAAGTGCAATGGTTATTGCAGAGACAGGTGTTAGCAAAACTTTATCTCTGCAAGAGAAGAAAGTCAAATTTTATGAAGAACAGAAACAGAATCAGCAGTGAATTATTGAAAGAAGATTTCTATAGGAATTCAGAATGTGATATCATGTCAATCAAAACAATGAGTATTTGGGAAATAAAACTAAGTATATATGACATGTGGCAAAAATTCAAGCATTTCCAGAAAAACTATCTTTTTTAAAACACTTCTTCAAAAGGAAATTTTGGATGCACATTTTCCCCAATTAATAAGCAGAATGATATATGTAAATCATTTGAAGAATACATGCTGTTATAACCTTATTAATTGGAAAATACAACGAAAGTTTCCCTGACTTTGAGAATCATGACATCATATTCAAATTAGCCTTACAGTTTCACCAGTTGTTATGGCCAAGATACCTAAAGAACTACAGATAGAATCGATTGAGCTCTCAGAAAGTGACATTTTGAAGTCGTTGTTTGATGCTAAGAAAGATCCAATTGAAATATGGAAAAATGCACTTTTGGCAACATGGCTGAAAAAATGCTTTGTTATTTTTTGACCATTTATTGCTATGAATCTTCTTTCTACTACATAACTGAAATCAAGATGCTGTTAAGATTACAAATGACTGATGGCCATCTAGAGTATCAGCTGAAACTGAGGACCTCCATGCTGCAAGCAAACATTCAAATGCTTTTCAACAAAAAGTAGACACAACAAAGTCATTAAAAAGTTAGTTGAGTTTAAAATGAAGTTTTGGGCAGTGCCTTTGGTTCAGTGAGTAGGGCGCCGGCCCCATATACCAAGGGTGGCAGGTTCAAACCTGGCCCCTGCCAAACTGCAACAAAAAATAGCTGGGCATTGTGGCAGGCGCCTGTGGTCCCAGCGACTCTGGAGGCCGAGGCAAGAGAATCGCCTAAGCCCAGGAGTTGGAGGTTGCTGGGAGCTGTGATGCCACAGCACTCTACTGAGGGCGATAAAGTGAGACTCTGTCTCTAAAAAAAAAATTAAGTTTTCATTTTTTATATTATTAAGTACAAAGTAGTTATAGTTTTACAAAATAATGTACTTTTGAGTATATCTAATTGAAGTTTCTTCAGTGTGACCTTATATGATTACAGCTAAATTAATGTGGGCTTCCAACATGAAAGAATTCCTCATCCTTGTGATAGATCAATGTTTCTTAGTCGTATCAATACAAAAATCTTAAAAAAAATAAACTAGTTAACCAAATCAAGCAAAAAAAATTATACTACAATGAAGTGGGATTTATCCCTATAATAAAACATTGGTTTAACACCTGAAAATTAAGTAATTTAACATGCCATATTAACAAAATAAAATACCTAGACTATATGGCCATATTAATATATGCAGAAGAAGCCTTTGACAAAATCCAGTATCCCTTGGAAAAAATGCGAAAAACTAAGAAGAGTAGGGAATTTCTTCAACCCAATGAAGGACTACAACAAAACTCCCATAGCTAACATCACACTTAATAGTAAAAGATTGAATATTTTTCTCTTAAGATTCGGAACAACACAAGATATAAACTCTCACTACATGTTTTTAACATTGTACTATATGTTCTAGCTATAGCAATTAACAACAAAAATAAATAAATGAATAAATAAACAAGGTATCCAGATTAAAGAAGAAGAAATAAAACTAGTCTTATTCACAAATTACATCTTAATTTTAAGTATAGAACATTCGAATGAATCCACTAAAAAACTATTAGAACTAAAAAATGAGTCTAGCAAAGTTGGAAGATGCAGGATCAATATACAGAACTCACTTGCAATCTGTAACCTAGGTGTGAAAAATCTAAACATGAAATAAAAGATTTCCCTTTTTAATAGCATCAAAAATAATGAAATACTGGGGGAATAAATTTTAATACAGAAGTGCAAAATGTGTTGTACGAAACCTACAAAGAATTGTTAAAATTAAATATGAACTAAATTAATGAACAGACATTCCATGATGATGAGTTAGAAGAATTAACAATATTAAGGTGGCAAGAGTCCGCAATTTGATGTATGTTTTCGATACAGTATGTATCAAAATCCCAGCTGGGTTTTATGCTGAAATTAAGCTGACCCTATAATGCATAAGGAAATGCAACGGATTCAGAATATCCTCTCAAAATTGAAAAAGAACAAAATTGGAGAATGTAAACTTTTCAATTTGAAAACTTACTACAAAGTAACATTAATGAAGAGAGGTTTAAGGTTATATATATAGATCTATGGAATAAAATTGAGAGTCCAAAAATAGACTATTACCTGTATTATAAATTTATTTTTGGAAATTAAAAAGTGAAATGAGAATCTTTTGGACAAATAATGCTGAACAATAGGATATCCACATACAAAAGGATGAAGTTAAGTCTCTACCTTATATCATGTACATAATTAATTAAATGAATCTTTGAGCTAAAACCATAAAACTCTTAGAAAAATGCAGGAATAAATCTTCATGATCTTCAGTTAGGCATTTTTTTTTTCAAATTATCACATAACAGAACAAACAGGCAAATTGGATATCCTCAAAATTAAAAATTAAAGGGCACCATCCATCTAGAAAGTAAAAAGATCACCCATAAAAATGGTAAAAAATATTTGCAAATCATATATTTGAGAAGGGATTCTGATCTAGAATATGAAAAGAGTATTCATAATTCAATAATAAAAACACGGTTTATCCAATTAAAAACTGGCAAAAGGTTTAAATGGCACATTTCTCTAAAAAAGATATACAAGTGTCCAATACACTTATAAAAAGAGGGTCAATATCATTGGTCATTAGTGTAGCACAAATCCACAATGAGATACCACTTCACACATATTAGGATGAGAATGTAGGAAAATTGGAGCCCTCAAACATTTCTGATGGCATTGAAAATGGTGCAGCTGCTTTGAAAAACAGTTTGATAGTACATTAGCATGCTAAACAAAGATAACACTGTGCAACTCCACTTTTAGGTATTGACCTAAGATGAATAAAAATGTATGTCCATACAGAAACTGGTATATGAGTGTCATACAGCCATTATACAGACTAACCAAAAAGGGATAACATCTTAAATATTGTCAACTGATGAATAGACAACATATGACTTACCCATATTAGAGAGTACAATTCTATAACAAAAATAGGCTCGGCGCCTGTGGCTCAACAGGCTAAGGCACCAGCCACGTACACCTGAGCTGGTGGGTTCGAATCCAGCCCGGGCCCGCCAAACAACAATGACGGCTGCAACCAAAAAATGGCCGGGTGTTGTGGCGGGCACCTGTGGTCCCAGCTACTTGGGAGGCAGAGGCAAGAGACTCGCTTGAGCCCAGGAATTGGAGGTTGCTGTGAACTGTGATGCCACAGCACTCTCTCTAGGGTGACAGCTTGAGGCTCTATCTCAAAAAAAAAAAAAAAAAAAAAAAATCTATAACAAGAATAAATGAAGTACTGACATATGGATCAACCTTGAAAACAATGTATTATAGAAACCACACACACCCCCCACACACCTATTGTATGACTTCATTTAATCCATAATAAACAAATCAATAGATACAGAAAGTAGGTTTTTGGCTTCCAGGGGCTGTTGGAAGGGGAATGGGCAGTGACTGCTAATGGGCATGGGGCTTCTTTTTGAGGTGATGAACAAGTTCTAAAATTATAGTGACTGAGCAACTCTGTGAATACACTAAAACCAGTAAATTGTATAACTTAAAAAATAATAGCTTTTATGTTACTTGGATTATATCTCAAAGCTGTTATCAAAAAAGTGTAACTTTATATGTTTCATGGATATGCTTGGAGAGGGAAGAGGATAAATGCAAAAAGCCAATTCAGAAACAATTGCAGAAATTCAGATGAGGGATGGTGGTGGCCAGGAACAGGGGTGACACAGTAGAAGTAGGTAGACTTGGAAAAGGGGAGTTTAAAAAGCATTTTGATGTCATATGTAACATCAACAATATTAACCTATATTAATACCTTTTTATTTTATTGGCTCTGTGCTAAACTCTTTAAAAATACTAATTCCTAATCCCAACGACCATTTGTAGTAGGTAGTATTTTTACTTACATTTTACGAAGAGGGAAAACTGATACAGAGAGCCGAAGTCAGAAGCTTAATAAAATAGCTGGCATAATTTTTGAATGGAGCACCATTGTAGGCCTTATCAGCTGACCCTAATTCTAATTTGGAGGCTGCTTAACTGATTTTCATCACGGTACTTTGACACTAACACACACTCTTATTTTATACCTACTCTGACATTATGTCTCTTTGAGATTTATGGCCTCCGTGGTCAGAGATCAGGTGTCAGTCCACAGGATGGAACTAAGCCTACTTCTCCAGACCTCCTCCCCCTTGTGGAACAGAAGGCTAGAAAACCCCAGATTATGTACTCCTGTCTACCTCAAATACTCTCAGCCTTCCCACCACCACCTTCTTTCAACTGAGCAGCACTAATTTCATTTTGCACTTTACCTATTTTTATGCCAGTCATAACTAGAGGCCGCAGACAAATGGATTCCCCTTTAACTCCCTGGGGTCTCTTCCATAAAGCTGTGTATATCCTCTGTTCTTTCCCTTTCTTCCTTCCTTAACTGGTGACTCTTTTTCATTCTGCCTTTTGGAATTTGTACTCCATTCTCAGGAAAATCTCCTACTTCTTCAGTCTCTGTTTGAACATTTTCTTCATCATCTTGCCCCTAATGAAACTTTATTTCTTGTCTCTTCTTTCTACTCTCCTTTTAATGATTTCATCTAGACTTACTTACATCAGTGATACTCCTAACTCCCAAAGAATGCTCTTTCAAAGTCTATATGAGTCTATTATCTCCCCTTCTCTCTCTGTCTCTTTCTTTTTGCTTCAGTATTCTCTGAGCTATTATCTCTGCCTTCTAAATCATTATATCTTTATAATGAGTCTCACTCATCATATCTTTTCTATGCCTTCTACAATCTATTTATAGGACACCCAAAGAAATCTTTCAAAAACATAAGGCAACCATCTTTCACTCCTCTGCTCAAAGATCAAAAAATAAGCCAAATTTCTTATAATACCTTTCTACCTATTTAGTACCTTTCTGACCTGTTTAATTCCTCTGGGTCACTACCCTCTTTGTAAAACCTCCAGGTAAAATTCCATGGCAGGACACATAATTTCCAGAACCATTTTGCCTTAGAGATTGGCCTTACCCATTCATTTTCTTTTTAAAGATCTTTTCTTAAATGACACCTTTTCAGTGAGGCCAACTCTAACCACCTTATTTAAAATTGGAACTTTCCTGGTTCCACATATCAGACCCTTGATTTTCCTTACTCCGCTCAACTTTTGTCATTTTTCAGAAATGCTTAGAGTTGAACATGTTATCCATTATAGTCATTCATTATGTTTATTGCTTGTTTTTCATCTCCATCTGTTAGAAGAAAGTTCCCTTAGGGAAGAAATTTTTGTTTGGTTCCCCATTATATCCCAAGTAATAACTAGAACAATTTCTTCACAGAATAGGTGCTTAATCAGTATTTGTTGAGTGAATATATAAATAGATCTATGTCTACATATTATTATTTACTGAAGAATAGAATCACATATTCTTGATATCTTTGAAAATATACAATTAAGCCTTGATCCCAACTCACTGTAGATGAGGAGAAAAAAGTTAGATTTATTTTTAGCAGACAACAAATAATATCTATAAAACTAGGCAGATATACCCCAGGATAAATACTGTATCAAATCCACTATAAATAACTCCAAAATCTTTGCTTCTTTAGAACTTTTTGATATAGTAAATTAGCCTACCCTGAGAAATTAATTCTTGCACAGTTATTTTCTGTACTATTTTTCTTTTTGTTTTTGTATGGAATATCAGGTTTCTTTGCTATATTTTTTCCTGTGCATCTTATATTCTCTTTATCTTACTATTGTTCTTCATCTTCCTGTTCATTATATTTTCATGTGGAACTTTCTTTGCCCACTTCCTGAATTCTTTCTCAAATTAGGTATTAGGTTTTGTAAACTCTACCCCTCTACCCTGTCCATATTAGGTTATTTAAGCCTGATACGGTTTAGATACCTTCTGTGTACCAAACTCTATCTTAGGCTTTGGGGAACATTCCCAAGGAAATAAAAATGTGATCTGTATTTGTTGATGCTTCCTTAATTGCAAGTGATAGCAACTCAACTTGTATTGATTATTAAACCCAGAAGGTTAAATAATCTGCTTGTTGCATATAGTGGTCCTGGGCCTTAGAAATATCTCAATCAGGGATTCCAATACCATAAGGACCCTCTATTTTTTAGTTTTACCTTTCTTGGGAGGTACACTTCATTTGCTTTCCCTGCAGTTTTGCTTTGTTCACATGGTAGGAAACCTAGCTATCGGCAACTCACAAATTTTATATGGTATGATTACTGAGACTATTCTGATGGTATCTTTGGCACAAATGCTATATGAGGTCTGAAGTTACCACCACACACTTACATTGGAAGTACTGTATAAACTGCTCCGTAAGGTTTCATAATCATGGTATGTAAGTGTCTCACAGCTGTGTTCATGTCAACGTATAATGGTTTCTTGCTGAGTGGTATTCATTAGTGTTGCTACATGTTTTTGTGTGCCCTGGAGAGAATGCTGAAGCTTGAATTAGAGAAATAAATTTCTTGACGAACTTGGCAAAAGTGGGAGTGAAATCAGGGACATGTTAGTACAAGTTTCTGGGGATAATGCCCTGAAGAAAGCAGACAAGTGTATCAAACATTTTTCTGAAGGGAGAGAAAAGTGTCACTGATGAAGAGAGGTCAGGGTGAATGTTAATAAGAACTGACACAAACATTGCAAAAGTTTGTCAAATTGCATGTCAAAATCATCGGCTGACTGTGTGAAGTATAGCAGACCAAGTAAACATTGATAGACAGGAAAATCTTAACTGAAAATTTTGGCTAACAACTCATGGCTCTTGTTTCGCAACAGTGCACCAGCTCACATGGTGCTGTCTGTGAGATAAATTTTAACCAATAAAAAAATAACTGTTTTGGAACACCTTCCCTAATCACCTGACCAGGTCTCCAGTGACTTTTTTCTTTACCCAGAGAGAAAGGAAATATTGAAAGGAAGATCTTTTGATGACATTCAGTACATTAAGGGTAAAAAGATGACAGCTCTGATCAGTATTCCAGCTAAAGAGTTCCAAAATTACTCTGAAGGGTGGACTAGGTCCTGGCATGGGTGCATAGCTTCCCAAGGGGAGTATATCAAAGGTGACCACAGTGATATTCAGTCATGACATATGTAACACTTTTTTCTAGGATGAATTCAATTGTCAAACCTCATACGTCTACAGGACAGGGCTCATCATTCTAGCTGGGGGTCATATTGGGGTATCAGAATGTGATGGGCTGATATTATACAAAAATTTCTGCTTTTCTACCTAAGATTGCAGAGTGAGACTCTGTCTCAAAAAAAAAAAAAAAAATCTGCTTCCATGGAAGCCAAATGGACGAGAACTTGAATTTCCCTTGAAAGCAGGTACTGTTTAGATTGGTCAGTATATCCTCTCCGTGAAACCTATAATCATAGAGTTTGTATTTTCCAAGAAAGATTAAATGAAAATTGAGAGGAGTATGCATTTATAGGAGAGGCACAGTCAATCAAACTACGTAGAAGGATTGCTAAAAATGTGGAGCAACTGTGGTTTGATGGTATTAATCTGAAGAATTTTGAGAATATGCAAAATTCCAGACCATAAGGCATGTGATGCTTAGGTATAAATTTATGTTATACAAATAATAAACTAAACTAATAATCATGTAAAGTTGAATTTTATTGAACAGGATCAGCTATTCCAGAAATTCCCATACCAATGAGAATCTCAGACATGAAGAGAGCGTTTTCTGTGAACTATTTTCTTTTCTTCTTTTTGATCATATTTTTATTATGTTAAATTTATCTTCTATAGTAAAAGAAAAAAAGAGCAACAACATCAACAACAAACTTTTGTTTGCTGCAACTACTGATCTAGCATAAAACCATAAGTAAACAAAATGTACGATCTTCCCCAAACCATTTTCATTTTCTCCCCTGATGATAGAAAGATATGTAAATATACAGAGACACATAAGGGTCATTTCTTTTCATAAAGTAGAATCCTGTTTTACATACTACTTTGAACCTTGATTTTCCTTCTTAATGTTATGCCATGACTATAACTCCAAGTTAGAAACTATAGCTCCAAAGCATTATTGTCAAGTAGATGCATATTATTTTACAGCAAAAAAAGTACCAAAATGTATTTAACTATTCATTTTTTGATGTTACTCAGTTTTTCAACTTTGCAAACAATGATCCAATAACTTTCCCTTATACCATGGCTTCTCAACTTATACTTTTATTTAAATAAGATAGAATCTTAAAACTGTTCAATTTCTGTACCAAAGGTCATATCTAGTTTACATTTTTATGAGCGCCACCAGATACTCTTTAATAGAAATTCATTTTAATACCAGCAATATAGCAGAGTCCCCATTTCTCCAAGTTTTTAAAGATTTAATATTATGTTTCTTCTTAAAATGTAATTTCATTATCCCCCTTCTTTGCTGTGATGACTATTGCAGTTGAATATTAATATTTTCTTTTATGTTTATTGACAGTTGAAAGTTTTCCTTTTGTGAATTTCAAATTTATATTTTTACCTGTCCATTTGTTTTTCCTTGTTTTCTGATCAGTATGGGTATGTGGAATGATAATTATGTCTCTATTGTATGTTGTAAGTTTTCTGTAGCCTAACATACATATGATTTTCAGTTACTTTTGCTGTACATACACATGCACAGGGGCCGTTATTTTACACGGTACATATGTTCTTGTCCTGTGTAACTTTAGGGTTTTTGTGTTTTGAAACGTTTATCGAGAAGAAAACACTATGAAGCTTGTCAGAAGTTCTCATTTTGAGAGAACACATACGATTTAGATGGAAAAACATTATAAAATGAGATCATTATTTAGCACATGAAGTTTTCCTAATAGGTTCAAAATATAGAGATGATGACGGATTCAACAAAAGCCATCCTTGACTGTAAAGTGTTTAGAAATTGCTGGTCTGATACAAATGACTCATTTTATGAAAGAAGCAGGAAAGGCAGAATAGTGAAATGACTTATGTCTGTCTCTGCTGTTGAAGATGAGCAAATTTAACGGATCTGTGAAATAAGTTAAAGTATTTTCTGAAAAATAAATTTATTGAGAGAAAGACCAAATTGACTCCCTATACCTCCCACCGACTTGGCTCACTATGCGTTTCTTTCCACTGAC
This sequence comes from Perodicticus potto, assembly GCA_963574655.1. Classification (NCBI taxonomy): domain Eukaryota; kingdom Metazoa; phylum Chordata; class Mammalia; order Primates; family Lorisidae; genus Perodicticus; species Perodicticus potto. The sequence continues at coordinate 14,370 of CAUYRH010132279.1, forward strand.
TCTCGCATTATTTCACAGAACACAGTAAGAGCTATGAAGGACCCATCCTTTATAGGTCCTTAAGGGTACACTTGGGGAAGAGCTATCCTAACCGAATCTAGCCTGCCTTAAGAACAGATACGATTTCTAGTAATCTTCACCGATTCTTTACTGTTATCATCACAGTACAGCCCCATGATTTTTACAAAATGACTTTACGGTAAAGAAAAAGAGTGAACTGATCCGCTAAGTTCAAAGCACATGTACTTTTTCTGGCAACAGGGACATGAGTGCTATAGGGATGGTCCAGAAGAAGGAAAACAACTCATGAACAGTAGGTCAAGACAAAGGGACAAGCTGAAAATCCCAGAATGTAAGGCATGTGATGCTTAGGTATAAAGCTTTGTCTTTGGAATGTCCTTGCTCCTATCTTCTTTGGAAAAGCATATTACTATGGTAAAATCAACAGACTGGTGTTCCCTTGCCCAAATCCTGAATGTCTGAATCAAGATTTCACCAGCTCCCATTGAAGTTCAGGGACAACTCTGCATGTATCATGGAACAGTCTAAGATTTGAAGTGAGAAGGAGGCAGAGAACAAAATAGAATCTAAGCATCTCAAATATGAGTCCAACATTGATAACAAAAGTCAAAAACTATCTGGAGTCTGTTCAGGATTTCATCTGAATTATGAGTTATTTCCCTGCAATATGTGAGGTTATGTTTTCCTTGGAATGATCTAGTTATAGGATCAATTTCCAAAAGTGCCCATGAAGTTCAGTGTTTTCCATGTTGAGGGGTCATTTAATCTTAAAACTACTTTAAAGTAGCTAGTGAAAACTTGTCATTTTGTCAGAATATAAATCAGTTAAGGCATTGAAGAAAGATAATCTGGTAATGCAACTTTTTTTGTCTCTCAAATTTGTCTTAATCTCTCTACCCTATTTCTTCATAGCTTCCAAGAATCTCTATTTTGTGGCTTCCATTATCTTGTACCTGGTCATTGTAATAGCTTCCTAAATGTTCTCCTGATTTTCTGTCTTATCCCTCTAATACTTTTTTAAAAGCACAGCCAGAGCAACCTTTCTAAAATATAAAAACCTCATCATGCTTAAAAAACTTAAAGAATCTTCCATACATACATTTTTATATATAGTCTAGACACTTTGAATAGCATTCTATAGTAAAGAGGCTCATTTCATTTTTTTTTTAAATTTCAATAAATTTAGGTGGTCCAAGTGTTTTTGGTCACATGGATGAATTATATCATGTTGAAGTCAGAGCTTTAATTGTGCCCATCACCAGAAGAGTGTACATTGTACCCAACAGGTAAAATTTTATCCCTTACTTCCCTTCCACCCTCCCTACTTCTTAGTTTACAGTGTCTATTACAATGCTGTATAACCATATATGCCCATCATTTAGCTCCCACTTATAAGTGAGAACATATGGTATTTATTGTTCTGTTTTTTTAGTTACTTCACTTAGGATAATGGTCTCCAGTTTCATCCAAGTTGCTACAAAAGACATTATTTCATTCCTTTTTTGTGACAGAGTAGTGTTCCATGGTACATATATAGACCACATTGTCTTTTCCACTCATCAGTTGATGAACATTTAGGTTAGTTTCATATCTTTGCAATTGTGAATTGTGTTGCAACAAACATTCATGTACAGCTACCTTTTTGATATAATGACTTTTTTCCTTTGGGTATGATACCCAGTAGTGGGATTGATGTATCACATGGTAGGTTTACTTTTAGTTCTTTAGGAATCTCCATATTGTTTCCCATTGGGTGTGTACTAACTTATATCCCTACCAAGAGTGCATAAGTGTTCCATTTTCATTTTTTTTTAAACTCATTTTAACCCATTCTGACTAGAGTAAGGTAGTATCTCATGTGGTTTTAATTTGCATTTCTCTGATTGTTGGTGATGTTGAGAATTTTATAAATTATGCTTGTTGGCTATTTAGAGATCTCCTGTTCATTTTTTGACATTTGATTACTAAGTTTTGAGCTTTATCTCTCCATCTTCTCCTCCTGCTCCTTCTTTTGTGATGTGAGATTTCAATCATGCAAGCTATTTGTGTACAGGAATCCTCTCCTTTCCTTTGTCCCAAACTCTAACCATGGTAAAACATCAAACCAGTTCCCTTTTATTTATCTCTCAAGCCATTTTTGTATGAGCTTGGGATAGCTTCCCTGTTCTCCCTCAAAAGTCTCATTACGTAAGTAATGAAAATATTCATACCCCTCCTTGAATGTGAAGTGTGGCCTCATCAATCTTAACATCAGGTTTCTTGGCCCTGGTTCCATCCTATGTGTCGGAATGGCCACAGCATATACCAGGGTTTTTATCTAGTGCTCACCTACTTCTGCACTCTCATTTGACCAAAAAGTTATTTATTTATGACTTTCTATAGGCTACATGCTTTCTAGGCATTTCAGAATCAGTGGTGGCAATGTAATGTTCCCGGTTCTTAGAGCTTGTATTCTAGCACAATGAAATAATTAGTATGTGAATTAATACATGAATTCACATGGTAATACCAATGTAATGTGGCATAATCTGGGTAGGTAGGATTGGATTGGATTGTGAGAGATGGATTCATTGAGAAGGTGACATGTGACTTTAATGCTTCAAGCAAAAAGTTCTCACCCACATAAAAGCAGGATAAACTTATTCCTGGCAGGTAGAATAACAAGTATAAAGTCTTTAAGGTGGTAAAGAAGGGATTTTTTTTTAGCGTATTAAAAATCGATTGGGGGGGGTGCCTGTGACTCAAGGAGTAGGGCACTGGCCCCATATATGGAAGGTGGCGGGTTCAAGCCCAGCCCCAGCTAAAACTGCGAAAAAGAAAAAAAAAATCGATTAAGGCCATTAATGCAAGCATAGAGAACAAGCGAGAGAAAAGTATGAGGAAAGTATTGGAGAGATAGGGAGGTGCTAGATTATAGGACCTGGTAGGTCATGTCAAAATAATAGAAATTTTATTCTAAATAGTTCTGCAGAAAGCCAATGAAGGGTTAAATACAATCTTATTTGCTTTTCAACAAATAACCCTGCATGCAGGAAAAAAATAATTGTGGTGAGCAAGAGTGAAAGAATAGAGAACAATTAGTTCTTTAATTGCTAAGTAAATAATAATTCAGGTGAGAGATGATGATGGTTTGCATGATGGTAGCATTAGACAAAAGAAGTGGATAGATTTTCAGTATATTTTGGAAGTAGAATAAAAGGGGATTAGTATTTTATTGACCACAGGTGACATGCCTGCTTTCTGTGGACCCATGAAACATTAGAGATGATGATCAGTCCTCTATGATTTACGTTTGATGTGCCCTATAAATGTAGCACTCCTCTGCTGAGAATCCTCCTTGCCCGACCCTATTCTGTTGGGCTCACACAGAATCCTGAAATACTTTTATCGCAGCACTTATCAGAACATATTGGAATTGTTTTTCTCTCCCTAAGTAGAAAGTTAAGACAGTGATGAACACAGTGCTTGACACAGTGCTGGCATCTAATAAATTTCTGTTGAATAAATAACAGAGTCTGTGCCTTATGAAACCCTGCAGTGGAGGGGCATGTAAATAAGGCCTCGGAGACTCTCTGCAGTCCCAGCCTTTGAAGGGGACTTCCAAAGGTCAGCGGCCCTTCAGGAGGACTTCTTTTAATTATTCCAGGAACTCTCAAGAAGAATGATCAGAACATCTTAAATGGTAATGATCTGGAAAATGGAAAGGGACTTATAAATTGGAAAATAAAAATAGTAACCTCAGATGCGACAAAATTAGCTCAAAAGGCAAACTGGAGGGAGGAAAGCAAGTCATCCCCAGAAGAAAGATTAAATGCACCTGAGTACAGGGCAAGTCACATTACTTAATATATTAATCTTACAGAGTTTTTCTTTTCCATTTCCAAAAGTTACTTTTTAAGCCCTGATTTATTTTTTAAGGTGTATTTCATACTACAAGAGCCCCATAGGACAAAAAAAACCCCAAAGACAAAAAAAAACAGATTTTGAATAGTGGCAGAGGTGGTGGGAGTTGATATAAGAGTGGGATTTCTGGTTCAATTCTTTACCTTTCTCGGTTCAGTATGCGAGTCACTAAGGCTCAGTTTCTTCATACATTAAAATATGATAATGACTAACATTTTGTAAGTTCTGAGATATTGTTATAGGATTTGTCTTATTGGTTTGCTGTGATGTCATAAGCAGCAGAGAATCAAAATTATACTTAAAAATAAACAAAACGTTAGTATGAGTAGGGTAAGTGTAGAGAGGTAATCATTGAAATGCTGGTCAAAACACAAGCCCTAAGATACATATCAACTGAACAGTTGCTGTGCTTTGCATGAATAAGCTTTCTTGAGTTAATGATTAATAATTTTGCTGTTTACCAAGTGCTTCCACAACTTAATTAAAATATATTATCAAACCCATTGGCTACTCTGTAAGGTTGGCACTGTCATTTCCATGTTAGGAAAGAGTAACATGAGGCTAATTTACATGGAGTATAACAAAGGCCCAAACCCACAGCTTTGGATCCTAGCCTGGAGTTTTTCCCTAAGTCCAGAAAAATCTCTATAGATAAGATTTTACATGTGATGTATCATAAAATCCTTCACCAGTCTTATGATTTCAGCCATAATGGTCTCCACTGTTGTTAAATAAAAAACACTACAAACAAATAAACAAACAAAGAAAAAACCAACAAAAATATGAAAAGTTAAGTAACTTACTCAAGGTCTCAGGCACATGAAGTGATTAAGTGGAAATTCTGTCTCTTTAATTCCAAAGAGTACCACAAAGGAATGTCTTTCCAAGCGCTGTGGGAAATACGTGCCAAACCCTTTTACAAAATTATATAAAGCATTGAAGAGAGTTGGCTTGATAAGAACAATAGAGTAAAAATCATAAGCTAAATTGTACAGTCACAATTTTTCTTGGGATGAGTTGGATAAAGCCATTCTGGCAATGATACAGAATTCCATTTACTTGTCTCTTCATGCCTATAGAGTAGAGGTATTTGGATCTCTTTAATGGTGCATGAAGGTAATTGCCATGACATAAGGGTCCATAATATTTTATATTTAGAGAATGCATTATTCCTCCCAGGAAAAATCTGTAAGTATATATTATTATGAAATATGATAAAGTTTCTCAGTCTGATTTTTTGTAGTACCACTTCATCGCTGATGGTCTATCATATTCTTATGAATAGTATATAAACTATATCCTTTAAGTATGTAGGTGTTAATGTGATACCTTCTTTTCCTTTTTTGCTGTGTATCTAGGTACCTTATTAAAATTAATTACTGGTTATTTATTAAGTTTGTTAATTGAGTTCTGTATGATTCAGGGTCACCTTCTCCAGACAAAGTAGCTTATAAATTCTATACAGTTTAGTCTTTGTTATACCTAATCCTATACTTTATCAGTGCTCATAATTTTATTTGAGATTTATTACTTCAAAGTTCTGTGACATTTATCCTCTTCTTGTTGAAAATGTTTAAAAAAAAAGCTTAGAAAGAGTTTTCTTTTTTGTTGTTGTTTTTGTTTTTTTGTTGCAGTTTGGCCAGGGCCGGGTTCAAACCTACCACCCTTGGTATGTGGGGCTGGTGCCCTACTCACTGAGCCGCAGGCAACAACCTAGAAAGAGTTTTTACCTGTTGGTAACCTTCCTCTTTGATTGTGGCAGTGAACTTCTTTATCTTTTTATGTTTTAGTTTCTTATTCAGCTCTTCCAATCATATTGTCTCTTTTTTGCTACTTCCCTAGATACTTTTTCTTCTCTTTAGGCCCTAATGGATTCAGATTTTGGAGCCCCTTTTACTATATACTTACTTGACCTTTCTCATCATATTTAAAAATATAATTTAATAGGTCAGTGCCTGTGGCTCAAAGGAGTAGGGAACTGGCCCCATATGCCGGAGGTGGTGGGTTCAAAAACTGCAAAAAAAAGAAAATAATAATAATAATAATAATAATAATAATAATTGAATAAAAAAGGGAGAGAAATAGAATTCTTTATTTTTGCTTTTGGATTAAATTTATACATTTATTTAATAACTAAAAATATAATTAAAAGAATAAATCATTAATTAAGAAAGTAGTTCTTACCCTGAAGTTTAGATAATCAGGAAGATACTGATAGAGCAGCTTTTATCTGCTCCCAAGGAATAAAAATATATTATATAGATATAATGACTTACATATTATAAGTCATGTAAATGGAACTCAAGAAACATGTCTCACTTTGTGAAGTTTTCCAAAAATTACAGACTTTGTAGTCAAAGACATATGGATTCAAATCATGGATGGGTCAAATAATATCTCTGTAATATTATACATATTTATTCTTTACAACTCAGGGTTTTTTTTGTTCATGTTAATCACAGTAGATTACTGTAAGTATAAAATGAAATGTACATGTGAAAATTTCAACTAGCATATGAGGAACATTTTATGTTTTCTTCTTGACTGTTTAGCGTCTAGCTTGGCCAAACAGATCTTTGTCCATAGTATATTAAGCAATGATTTGATGAACTCAGTGGAGAAAATGTTTGGAGTTTATATTGATTACAGAAGTAGTACTGCAGCATCAAACTTTATGGCATGGTGGCAGTAGAACTTCTTGTTCTATTGTAACTATATTAAGAAAATTCCCAACAGATAGAAGGTAAGTGTCTTCCAATAGCTTGAATTAAAATGACTAATTTATAATTTTCACAAAGGATCTCTATAGTAAAGAGTGGCTCTGATAAATTGGTAAGTAATTTAACTTCTATTTTCTTTTTTCAAAGAGCGGGAATAATAATAATAATTGTCATGCATATATTGTTGTGAAATATAAATGAGAAAATGGGGATAAACTTGTGATGTATAGGTATAGACAGAATGTAGCCCAGTTTGCATTTTGATGATTTGGAAATGAGATCCTAAGAGTTGAAGGAGTAATACTGTACATACTACACACTTGCAGTAATTTATTGAACATGACAAATCTAAAAATGAGAGTGTTAACAAAAAATGATGGAGTAATAATTGCTTGCTTTTTTGTTTAGGGGTGTAAAAATGTATGCGTGAGTAAAACTATGATATATATTTTCTAAGACAAGAATGAGTAAGAAATACAACTAAAAGAAAACATAGCTTTTGGATATTTATTTATTTATTTATTCATATAGAGACAGAGTCTAACTTTGTTGCCGCAAGTAGAGTGCCATGGCAGCAACCACACAGCAACCTCCAACTCTTGGGCTTAAGTGATTCTCTTGCCTCAGCCCCTTGAGTAGTTGGGACTATAGGCTCATGCCAGAATGCTTGGCTGTTTTTTAGAAACTGGGTCTCGCTCTTGCCCAGTCTGGTCTAGAACTCCTGAGTTCAAGCAATTCACTGAACTCAGCCTCCCTGAGTGCTGGGAGTATAGACATGAGCCACTGTGCCCAGACAGCTTTTGGATTTTGATCACGCCAAATGATGTTATCTTGTTACCATGTTTAATTTCAATATTTATTCTTTCCCCTTGGATATATACAACAACATAAAACAACCACATATTCTCTTTCCTGTGCCTAGCCAATTCCCTCAGTGCTTTGTTTATAGTATGAATTCCTTAATAGATGTATTTTTGCTATGATGAGTTTTCTTTTGTTGGTATATTTATCAGTGGAATAGTGCATTCACACCAAACTTGAAGAAATAACAACTCAAAGGGTTACCACCTGTTTTTTCCCTAGAGATTTAGGAAAGATGCTAATGAAGTGGTTTTTGCTAGTAATAGTGGACTGATAAAAAAATTTGTTCTTTATCCCTAGTTACCTGTCCTGAGAGTAATCCCACATAGTTTTGTGTAGATGGTGGAGTCTGAAATTTCAACTATTCAAACTTTTAGGTAAAATCAGAAGCTTCTGAATAGATTTCATTTTGAAACCTCCAAATTTAACCTGAATGAGTATAATGAATTAATTCTTGCAAGGTGTAAAAGTTGTGCCATCCCAGCAATTTATACATGTAGGAAGAGTCCCTTCTATATCCAACATTTGGTACACAGACAAAAATAAATTATGTTCCACTGGTAGTCACTGATGACATTCACAAGTACAATCTACTCCTATGAATATTCCTGAGCAGTTAGTTGCATTTGTCTCTGTGTGTATGCACTTAAACATACAAATTGTTTATAAAGAAATGTAGTTGGTGAAAAAAATCCATAGCTCTAATTCAGTATTAAAGGCTCATTACCTATGTAAAGTTAAGAGCTGTTGCTTGTATTTGTTTTTCTGCTACAAACAAAATAAATGAGAATTCAAGTAAATGACAGTTGTCATAATAAATGGAAAACCCTTAAGTAAATAATAAATGAAACACACAGATGATGCTTTCATTATTTCTAATATAAGACCTCACAGTCGATTGGTAGTTACCAGTGTGTATATGCCAAGGTTGAAAATTATTGCTCTACAGTTAACATGGAATTAGAGAACTACAAACTTTCAACTCACAAGTGAGACGTGACTCTCAGAGTTCATTTAAAATAGTGATTTTTCTAGTTTTTTTTTTAAACCTAAGATAAAGTATGCAAAAATTCCCAATATATGAAAGTTCTTTGATTAAAGTTAGGTATAGTTTTGCATTGTTGCTGTTCAATTTCCTTTTCACTTCCTTCCCAAAATATAGAGAGCTACCCAAAGTTTTATTTCTTAATTTTTGCATTAAGTGTTCTGACTATATTAAGGTATAATTATACCATTTATCTTTTTTCTGAGAGAGTTAGAAATAGAGGTTTTTATCTTTGAAAAAAGGACAATGATTATTTATGGGGATTGCACTGAATCTGTAAATCATTTTGAAGAGTATAGACATTTAGACAGTGTTGATTCTGCTGATCCATGAGCATTGTATCTTTTTTTTTTGGCCGGGGCTTGGTTTGAACCTGCCACCTTCAGCATTTGGGGCTGGCGCCCTACTCTGTTGAGCTACAGGCACCACTAGGATTGTATTTTTTTTCCATTTGTTTGCATCATCTGCAATTTCCTTCCTCTGTGACTTATAGTTTTCCTTATAGAGATCTTTCACCCCTTAGGTTAAATGCATTCCTTGGTATTTTATTTTCTATGTAGATATTGTGAAAAGTATTGAGTTGTTGATTTGAATTTCAGCTTCGTTATTGTTGGTGTATAGAAATGCTGCTGATTCGTGTACACTGATGTTACCTGAGGCTTTGTTGAATTTATTTATTAGTTCTAGGAGTCTCTTGGTGAAATCTTTGGGGGAGGTTCTAGATATAAGGTCATATCACCAGCAAACAGCAATAATTTGACCTCTTCTTTCTCTTTTTGGATATGTGTAATTTCCTTCTTTTGCCTGATAACTCTGGCCATAACTTGCAGCACTATGCTGAGTAGAAGCAGTGGCAGTAGGCATCCTTGTCTTGTTTCATTTCTAACTGGGAATGTTTTTGACTTTTACCACTTCAGTATAATATTGTCTGAGTGTTTGTCATATATGCGTTTTATAATTTTGAGATCTGTTCTATCTATAATTCTGTACTTTGTTAAGAAACAGAGAAAAAGGCTAAATAGTTAAAGGAACCTTAAGCATATGGAAGAAATCTGGATGAGTCACTTTATCATACTTTAAACCATACTGTAAAGCCATGGTAACCAAAACAGCATAGTACTGACAAAAAAAAAAAAAAAAAAAGATAAAAGAGAACCAGAAAAGAGAACCCAGATATTAAACAATTCACAGACTGAATTGCTGTCTGATCTTTGACAAAGTAGACAGCAATATACACTGGGGAAATGAATCCCTATTCAATAAATGGTGTAGGGACAATTAAATAATTACATATAGAAGATTAAAACAGGATCCATATCTCTCATCACTCACCAAAATTAAATCAAGATGGATAACAGACTTAAATCTAAGACATGAAACCATAAGAATTCTAGAAGAAGATGTTGAAGATATTCTTCTAAATATCAGCCTAGCCAAAGAATTTGTGAAGAAGACCCCAAGGTCAATCATAACAACCACAAAAATTAATTGGGCTTGGTTAAATTAAAAAGCTTCTGCACAGCCAAGGCAACAATCAACAGAGGGTATAGACAACCTACAGAATGGGGGAAAATATTCACATTCTGTACATCTGATAAAGGGCCCATAACCAGAATCTATAAAGAAGTCAAGCAAATCAGCAAGAAAAAAAATCAAAAACTGGGCAAAAGACTTGAACAGCAGCTTTTCAAAAGAGGATAGACTGAAAAAAGCTCAACCTCACTAATCATCAGACAAACGCAAACCACAATGAGATATCACCTAACCCCTATGAGAATTGCTTTTATTGAAAATCCCCAACATAATGTATGCTGGAATGGATGTGCGGAGAAAGGAAGATGTGTACACTATTGGTGGCACTGTAAACTAGTACAACCTAGTGTGAGGAACAGAAAGTAGACCTACCATTTGATTCAGCAATACTAGGTATTTACCTAAAGGAAAAAACTTCATTTTATCAAAAAGACACTGTACTAGAATGTTTATTGCAGCACTATTCACAATTGCCAAGATGTGGAATCACCCCACGTACCCATTAATACATAAGTGGATTAATAAAACTCACACACACACACTCACATAGCATGGAGTATTACTTAGGCATTAGAAAAAGAATTCATACTTTTAACAATGGTCTAGATGGAATTGGAGACTATTCTTCCAAGTGAAATATTATAAGAGTGGAACAAGAAATAGCACATGTACCCACTGTTGAAATGGAATTAACTGATCCACACTCTTGTGCACAGATGGAAGAAAAACACAAAATAAATGAACCAGGTGGGAAGGAGATAAGTGGATGGGTGAACTGATAATGGGTACAATGTACAATATGGGCGTTAGGCACATTTATAATTTTGACTCAAGAAGTACAAAAGCAATCCATGTAACAAAAACATTTGTACCCCCATTTGTATCTCATAATATTCTGAGATAATAAAGAAAAGATAAGGAAAATTTTTATTGTGAAGATAAGAACAAGTTAAATAACAGAAACTCGAGGTCTTGGTTTACAATTAAGTGTTACTTATAGTAATGTTAATGCGGTCAGTATTGGCCTTGAAGTCAGATAGTTTGGGGATAGAATCAAGGCTCTGCCATTTATTGACTGTGTGAGCTTAGGCTAGTCCTAGAACTAATTTATGCTTCACTTTTCTTATGAGAAAATCTGTAAAGTTGAAGCAATTGTGGTGATGATGATAATACTGATGATGATAATGATGATAATAATAATGGTAATACATACCCATAGGGTTTCTATGATATTTAAATGAAAGTGTTTTCCTGAAAGGTCATTTTCTTAATGAACTTAATTCATTCCTGATAACCCTGCTTCTAACTAAAAAGCTATTAAATATAATCATGGTTCTATTAATTTTAATTGAAAAATCATGATGCTTTTTATCCCAATCAAAGGAAGACAAGTTTCAAAGACAGAAAAAATACATATCAATTGCATAATGAAAACAATCCATATAAGGAATAAACATCTATTCGAAGATAAATTAATACAGCTTATATGTAAAATTGACATAGCAAAGTTTTACTTATTCACTGAAGGAATAAGGAAAAGAAGGCTAATGTGAATAAGTGTATAAAGAATTGTTATTTAGGAATGTATTATATTTAGGCTACTTTCTTTGGCACATTTTCAGTCTTTTGGGGCTTGGGGCTTAGTTGTCTTCTCCTTAAGCCACAGTAAGTAAATTTATAGCACAGAGAAATCTTTTTATACTAAAATAAAAGCTACAACAGTAATACTCTGAAACACATGGAAACAGCATACATGTAAAGCAAACTGAAGAGTCTTGGGCAATACCACCTTGTCATCTCACTTGGCATGTATATGTAAAACAAAGCCATTTAAGTTCATTCAAAATGTAACGCAATTCAATTTATTATTTATGTTATTCTCTAACTGAAAAATTTTGGTGTCATGTAAACTATTATGTCATTTCCTGAAAATACAATGTTGAAATATTATTTTCTATATTACATTTGTTTAATGTGTTTGAGGGAAAAAAAAAACGTAACAGATCATCACACTGAAAACAAAGAGAGTCAGTTTCCAAAAAGCAGTGTGACTTTTCAAGATGAGGCTTATTCTTTAACTGAACAGTCATTATGTATGATGGAGTCTGTACTTAGGAGAGTTCCAGACACTAGTAGGAAGTTAACAAATCTGATTGTCTCCCTTCTTTTGCATCCTCTCCCTTTCTCTTTCTTCTATAATCCTTTCCTTTCTAGAGCTTATATTTAAAGCTTCAACTTCATAGAATACCTCAAAAAGAGCCTACAATATCTACCACCAGCAAAGCAGGGCCTCAAAACCATGTAAGACATTATCTTTCCTTCATCTCTGCAAAAGCTAAAGCTGACTTAAAATCTGCATCTAGGCTCTGCAATTTCCCTGAGAAAACTTAAATATTTCATAGGCATGTCATGCTGTTTTTCAACATGTCTTTGAGGTATAACTTAAATATGTACTATTTTTCAGCTAAAAATACCCAATGAGGGAACATAAGCTGTCCAAGTTTACAAAAGCTGGATCCAACCATGTCACCTCCTGTCCTGTGATACCTTGTTTCCTCATGTCTACTTTCCTTAGAGTGAGCACATCAAAGGTTCAAACAAACATCTCTTTCTCTATTAGTATTCTGTGCCTCAAGAAATAAATTAAAGTTACTAAAAGTGTCGGTCTAATTTTTTTTTTAGAAACACACAATTTGTTGCTATCTGACATTCTCATAAGTGTATTAAGAGATTTGTGTAAGCAAGTACTCACACCTAAGGGACTCTCTCTTTTCTCCAGCTGAAAATATTTGACAACACACCCATTTCTAGCAATAGCTCTTAGCTATTATTGCATTGGAGATTATGGGTCGGGGAGTCCTGAAGGGCTAGGGATTTAAGTTGGAAACACCTTTTAGTAGCCATGTGCATGCATTTGGTAGATTTCAACTTCAGGAGTATAATTGACCAAGGGCCCCACTCAGAAATCCATCAGTGTTTAGTTTTCCAAGAGTTTAGAGTGTTTAGAAATCCATCAGTGTTTAGAGTTCCAAGAGTACAGCATGTATACTAAAGTAGCCTTGTTCCTGGGAGACATGGCTTCCTCTGATGGCAAACTTTGGCTTGACAGCCTTACCAAACCTTTCTTGGGCTGAAGGGAAGGAAAGTTAGGTAAGTTCAACTCCTTCCTCACTTCTCTTTCACTTTGCTAAGATTTCCATCCCACCATTATAGCTAGCTGTCCCAGTCTTAATTATGTCAAATAAGAAATAAATTCAGACTCAAGATAAGGAGATAGAATAAGACCTCTGTAAGTTGACTACCCAAGTGACTGTAACAAACTGATCTACACATGGAGGTGCCCAACATACAGAACCAGGCCTACTGTACTGATATGTACATGTGGTGCATGTCTAGTCTATGAAAATGAGGTCAACTTAAAGAGCTGATCAGTATAGGGAGGTGATCAACTATGGAGGTGCTACTGTACTGTATTCAAAAAGACTCTTACAATAAAGAGGAAGGGAACTATTGACATAGGAAAAATGCTCTGACCATGCAGATGCAAAGTCAGGCAGAAAAAGGTTTTACTTCTACAGTAAGGAGTAAATAAGCCTAGAAAGGACCAAATGTGAGAAAGTATGGGAAGTAAGTGGCATAAGCAAAAAATTAATCAGGGATAAGAGAATTAATGAGTGATATTTTCCCTAAAACCAGGTGATTGTTGGAGGTGCTATTATGAAGGGGTTGTTCTGCACTTCAGTGTTTAAGAGTTGACCAAAGTTCAGGGTCTCAGAGGAAGTAGTGAAGTCTTTCTGAAGTTTGGTTGAGTTTTTGAGCATTTTATCCAGTTGGACAGCGATGGCAAACAGCTAATAATTTATAAAACAAAGAATGGTAATTTGTGGTTTGCATCTGGCTTTGTCATGTATAAAGAAGGGGTCCACACACCAGTCTTGTCTAAGTCAATGAGGAAGGGTTTTTCTCTATATATGGTAAGCCATTTTCTGGAACAATAAAGTCAATGGATGTTTTTCTTGGTCTTAACTGTATAGGAGGAGTACCAGCCTCAGGTAAAGTTCAGCATTCCCTTTTGGCTCTCTCTTCATATTATATCATAAGATTTTCTCCTAATAAAACTTGCACTCATTTAATCTTTTCTAGCTGTGTGCTTCTTGGAGGACCTAAACTAACAAGCACAATTTCTTATATGCCTTTTTTGCATTCCCCATTAGCATAGCTCTTCATATCAGTGGTTCTTGAATCGTATTATGCATAGAAATAATATGTAGAACTTGGTACAATGCAGACTCCTAAGCTAGGAATTAAGCCTTCTAGCTGAGTTAGTGGTGAGAAATCTTCAAGCTGCATGTGGAGTGACATTGCAAAAATGAGTCTGTATGCTATAGAAAAGGGTCATATAATAACAGTATGTAAATATGTAAGTTGATAAAGCCTTATATCATTTTTCAGATCACTTAGGAGAGATCTCACCTAATGTACACAATGCAAAGGTACATTTCAAGATGAATAAGAGTATATTATAAATGTTTTACTACAAAAATAAGTAAGGTGATGGCTATCTTAATTAGTTTGATTTACACTTTCCACATTGCTTATCAAATCATCACATTGTACCCCATAAATGTACACAATTATGATTTAATAAAAATCAAGTTAAAAAAAGAACGTCTATTTGACATAAAAATCCTCTGATTTTCCTTAAAATTTGGCCTTGCTACTTTTAGTAGTACAGCATAGTATCTTAGATTGCAGATTCTGGACTTTGAGTGTCTAGATTTGAATTCATACATAACCTTTATAACTTTGTACCTTCATCAAATTTCTTACTTTCTCTATAAAATACCTACCTCAAAGAATTTATACAAGGATTAAATTAATATATGCAAAGGGCTTACTATAATGTCAAGAAAGTTAGTAAGGTTTAAATAAAAGTTCATCATATCTGACGTAGCTGCTATTAACCACAACTTTTGCTAGTTAGCATTTATTGAGTACTGTTTTTCAGTTAGGCACTGTGCCCGTATTTGCATGAGTTGACTCCCTTCCTTCTTTTACAGCATCATAAGGCAGAGTCATGGTCTTGGAGGAAAGGGATTCTTCAATTAAAAATATCTTTCCCTTATCTATAATGATATGTATTACCATGTATTATATTCACTTACATATGTATCTATCTCTCCTAGCAGTCACGAAGTGCAGAAGCTAAAATGTAGATCCAGTGTATTATATCCATAGATCATTCAGTTCTAGTCCACCTGAAATTCTTTAATTTCATAAATTGAGAAACCATAGTTCAGTTAGAATGTGAACAATGTAGAGAGGTGTTTTATAGGAAGATACCTTTTATTCATCTTTGACCTCCCTACTCCATTACACTTTCAAATATTTTTGTGTGTGTGGTGTGTGTGTACTCTATGGAACTCATGGTCTTTCCTCAGTCTTAAAGTTATTCAAGGCTCATTTTTAAGAATTAACATTAGTGGACATTTGCCTAAACAATATAATGCTCATTTACTTCTCATTTATTGATTGTAGACATTTTATTCTAGACATGGAAGAGCTGAGCAATTAGAGTAATTTTTGCAATGAATGGTGTTTAACATTATGCCTCAACTTACATTAATAACTAAAACCAGAAAAATAGTCATATAACTCTTGTTCCCTTTTTATAGGAATATAAATAAAAACATAGCCCATGAGGTGATTCCATGTACATATGAGACTCCAAGGGAAATATCTGACTCAGGAAAACTAAGAAAAATTAATAAGAGGGAACAAGTAAGCAACAGCCAGTGTTTAATCTGAAGAATAGATGAGTTTTTAACTCATAAATTTTGTAATTGGCCATGTTTTATTTTTTATTTTTTTGCTATGAAGTTTAAAACCAAATATATAAGATTTTTCTTACAAATGTGTTTATACCTTCAATTTATTGTTTTTCACCCTCTTCTACCTCAGGAGACTTTCATTTACCTACCACGAGGGTTGTGATGTGTTTTATTGATGAAAAATTTTTTGGACTCAGCTCTGTCAATGTTATGAATCTGATGTAACATTATTTTACTGGTTTTGAGTTTGTTGTATTTGAGTCAGGGGGAAATTTCATCAGTGAAGAATTTCTCAAACTTATATGAGTCATAATATGAATAACATAGATTATTCCCTATACTGCTGAGAATATTTCAGTACAGTAAATGAAGAGTCACCCATTCTATCCTCTAGAAATTTATATTATGATTAGTTTAGCACATTATGGTGAATTTAATGGTTTTAAACCAAAGTTACTAAATTGGCCCAGTAAAAATGTTTCTTTTTGTGGATTAGGTAAGTCAAATACTAATTCAAGAAATTCTAACTTGTAGAACAAGATTTAAGTCCCAGAAAGAAGATTGAGGCAATACTTATTATGGAATTGAGGGGTGATTAGGCTGAGAGTCAAAGATATTAATATTAAATCTTGATTTTTTTTGTGAGGGAGCTACCTCACAAAAATATCAAATAAGGAAAGCAATAACCAAAAGTAATTATTGAATGTAATCATGGTATTTGGCCCTTAACTTCTTTTCTGAAATGACATCAATAGTAATTGGTTTGCCCCTCCCAGAATGTGTCTTAGGTCACTCAAAGAGTAGTAAAATGCCAAAATCAAACAAAATGAAATGTAAGTAGGTAAATAAATGTAAACATGTATATATCTATATGTTACCTATTAATCAAGATACACTTTTTAAACGTGATGGAGAAATCAATTAATGACTATTTATTTCTCATTGTTCCTACCATCAAAACTCACTTCTTAAATAACTATAAATATTAACTAATAGTAAGCAGGATATTAACATGTTCAAATCCATTTACTTTGAACTCACACAGAGTTAAGTGTTTTAGAACTTAAGATGTGACACTTCTCTCTCTATTTCCTTTGACAACCTGGAGCTTCCCAGAATTGCCAAGTAGCATCAGCTATTAACAAATCTTTCTATTAAAGATTTGATTAAGGGAGTGGGTCAAAACAAATTCCTGGATAGGTCTTATGTTGTAGATTGGTTGCCTCTAAGGTCCTTATCTATTGTTGAAATATCCCTCTTTAAAAAAGGAGGTTAGGCATAGGACTCCATGACTTACATTATCACTTCTCAAATTGTCAACCTATGTTAGGAATACTTACTAGCCACCTGCCACTCCATAACTCTTGACATAAAACTAAAAAGAATAGAGGAGATGATAGCCATGGCTGTATGGGATTGAAGAATTAGATTCTGTGGATACACTTATGTACCATAAAAATACCCCCCACACCCAAAAAAGATGTATATTATCTTTGGTTTCAATATCTGGTAGTTTCAGTTACCTGTGGTTAACCATAGACCAAAAATAGATGAATAGAGTGCAGTATGATATTTTGAGAGGAAGGGAGAGAAACAGCAAACATTCATATAACTTTTATTACTGAATATTAATTATAATTATTATTTTCCTATTTGTTATTGTTGTTAACCACTTACTGTGTCTAATTTATGAATTAAACTTTATCATAGGTAGGTGTGGGTTGGAACAGACATAGTATACATAGGAGTTGGTGTTATCAATGGTTTCAGGCATCTGCTCGGGGTCTTGCAAGATATCCCCCAGGCATAAATGAGGACTAATGTACTTACCGCTTCAGGATTTTATTAACATTCTGTTATCTGTGTTTAAAATTGATAAAAAAAAAAAAAAAAAGAAGAGCTAATCATTGTTTCCCAGGGGATTTTGCTCACAATTATCTTTAAAATCTTGTTCTTGAAGAAAACATTGATTGCCTGGATGGCATTTAATCTTGAATTGCATTCCATTGAGAAACTTACCTGTCATAGGATTACAACCATTATCCAAATATTACTGAATTAACCTTCTTAAAAGTCCTGGATGGAAATCATTCTCCTTGAAAATCATGAACTGTCAGAGGAATGCATATATATATATATGGACCTCCATACAGTTAGGCAACTGTTATCTGAGACTCTTTTTTTTTTTTTATAAATATATGTATTTTATTATTCTTCATTACATTATTTCCCCCCCCCCCACCCCTCCGTGGTAAGACAGAATTGATTTACAGAAAAGAATACAGAAAACACCAAAGCTCCTGGTAGAGGGAGAGATTTCAAGTGGGGAGA
>CAUYRH010132280.1:0-52630 GCA_963574655.1 Perodicticus potto
CCCTCACAATGTGCACATTAGATGAGATCCCGCCTCATGTCCACCCACATTCTTCCAAACATCCTCCCCCCTCTCCTCTCCACGTCCCTCTATACCCCCAACTGGACTATATTAGTGTTTTATTGTTCTGATGAGCATGTAATTGTTTATATATTGATTTCATATTTGTAAGGAGTATACTGGATTTTATTTTCCATTCTTGTGATACTTTACTAAGACAAATGTATTTCAACTTCATCCAGGTAAATGTAAACCATGTAAAATCTCCATCTTTTTAATAGCTGAATAGTATTCCATGGTGTGTGTGCGTGTGTGTGTGTGTGTGTGTGTGTGTGTGTGTGTATCACAGTTTGTTGATCCATTCATGGGTTGATGGGCACTTAGGTTGCTTCCACTGCTTGGCAATTATGAATTGAGCCACAATAAACATTCTGTGCAAATGTCTTTGTAGTAAAATAATTTTTTTTTCATCTAGCTAGATACCTAGTAATGGGAGTGCAGGGTCAAATGTCAGGTCTACATTTAGATCTTTGAGGATCCTCCATACTTCTCTCCAAAAGGGCTGTATTCATTGGCAATCCTACCAGCAGTATAGAAGTGTTCCCTTCTCTCCACATCCACGCCAGCATCTGCTGTTTGGTGACTTTGTGATGTGAGCTAATCTTGCTGGGGGTAGATGATATTTTAGACTGGTTTTGATCTGCATTTCTCTGATGATTAAAGACAATGAGCATTTTTTCATGTGTTTGTCGGCCATTTGTCTGCTATCCTTGGAGAAGGTTCTATTCAAATCTCTTCCCCACTTACAGAGAGGATTCTTTGCAGTTTTCTTATTATTTGAGTTCTCTATAGATTCTAGTTATCAGGCTTTTGTCAGATTCATAACATGCAAAAACCTTTTCCCATTCAGAACGCTATCTGTTTGCTTTGTTTGTGATACCCTTGGCTATGCAAAAGCTTTTTAGCTTGATCAAATCCAAGTTATTTATTTTTGGTGCTGCTGCAATTGCTAGGGGGATCTTCCTCATAAAGTTTTTTCCTAGGTCAATATCTTCAAGTGTTTTCCCCACAATCTCATCTAGAATATTTATTATTTCATGTCTTAAATTTAACTCACACTTCTTATTATGAATAAAGAACCTAAGATGCCAAGAAATCAATTAACTTGAAAAAAGTCACACATACACCTAGTGGCAGGGCAGCAATTCTATTCTGATTTTAGCTCGCAAGTCTGTGCCTTCTCCACAACGCCCTACAATGCCCTGGAGTCTCTTGTTCTTTTGACCCAATTTAGGGCAAATGATTTTCAGACATGCCTTTAGATTACAGATGCCACTATCCTGAACTTTTCTTTGTCATGTAACTATGTTGTCTTAATCTCTATAAGCTATTCTTCATGATCCAAACAATTAAAAGAAGTAAGAGCTGTGTCTGTGCCATAAAGAAAATCAGGCTTGCTGATTTGGAATACAGCTACAAGACAAATCTCCACAGTGGCCTTTGCAGTAAATGACAAGTCTCATTCTCACCAGTGGCAGGATGCCCTAGTTTGACAATGGTTTCAACACAAGCAGCCTTCTGGGAGGACAGTGTTGGTGAGGTTTCCTGAAAAATCCTTTTAAGAGATGCAGCATATTTTCCAACTTACCAATTTGTTAAGAAAAGGGAGAAATTGTCACACAGGAAAAATGATATGAGTTTTAAAAACCTAAACAATGACATCCATTGATAAAAGCATGAATGTAGTTTTAAAAAAAATAGGAGGAAAGGAAAAAAGAAATAACACACTTTTCTCCCTTGGTAGAAAATTCAGAACATAGCAGTGTTCTTGGCAGTGGAGTCCACTCTGTCTTAGTAACTGGATCCTCTCCTTATGGCCCCATCACTCAGACAACAAAGACACATAAAGCAAGGGGGAATCCCTGCTAGCAACTCCATACATATTCATACACACATATACACAACATACATACACAAAACATACACACATACACACAACATACAATATATACACACACACGTTACACACCCCGCAGGTTTTTGGCCTTTCAACAGATGAACTCACATGAAGTCAGTCTGCTCAGAGGAGGAATGATCTGGCAAGTCAGGGAGCTCCCAAAACGCAGCGGGACCAGAGAGTGCATTGGCTTTGGAGATAAGAAACCTGGGCCCGAAGCTTGGCTCTGCCACTTCATAGTCATGTGAACATTAGGAAAACTGCTTAACTTCACCAAGCCTCATCTGTAAAATGGGAACATTAATGCCTACTGCTTTGGCTTGCTGTGAGATTAAGAGTATTGGGTCATAGGGTATGAGGCTATACAAATTTAAAGCCCACACCAACTACGTCCCAACATTTTAAAACTTTTAGAGGAGAAAAAGTCACTTTTGCAAAGGCATGGTAAACTTCTAAGAAAGTTGATCATACCCTTACTTTCTTCAGTATCTTCTGGATATAAGGTATTTTGTTAATATGAGAAAATTACCCTTATGCTATGTCTTAGTTAGCTTCTTCATAAAATTACATTTGGAACATTTGTGAATAATAAAAAATACATTTTGGGGGTGGTGCCCGTAGCTCAGTGGGTAGGGCGCTGGCCACATACACCAAGGCTGGTGGGGTCAAACCCTGCCCAGGCCAGCTAAAACAATGACAACTGCAACAAAAAAATTAGCCGGGTGTTGTGGTGTGCACCTGTAGTCCCAGCTACTCGGGAGGCTGAAACAAGAGAATCGTTTACACCCCAGAGTTTGAGGTTCCTGTGAGCTGTGATACGACACCACAGCACTCTACCCAGGGAGATAACTTGAGACTCTGTCTCAAAAAATACATACATATATAGTTTTTTTTCTACAAAGTCAAAAGCCATCATTGTTGACCTCCTTTGACAAGCTTTAAGAAGCATATTTGAAGGGTCAGGAGAAAACTTCTAAAAATGGATCAAAAATGTTTTCACATAGTAAATGAGAAAATCTCATGAATGTTATGTCAATCAGGTTGATAAAAATATCTCCGATTGTATGTGAAACCTGCACACTGTACCCCATGGTTGAATTAATGTACACAGCTATGATTCAATAAAAAAAAAAAAAAAAGAACACTCCAACACCCTGTGTCTGTCATGTACTCAATCCTGTAATAAAACATTCATCACAAAAAAAAAGAATAAAGATAGTAGTAATAACAAGTGGAACACAGTCTATGAAGCTGTCTTTATTTCTTTACATATCATTTAATTCTCATAACAGCCTTACTAAAAGGTTCTTATTACTATTCCCATTTTATAGAAAAGGAGATTGGGGCTCAGACATAAAAAGCCTAGTGAGTGAACTAGCACTCAAATCTCCATCTTCTTCCTATCACATACCTGGTCTTCTCAAGCCTTGCATAAACTGCTGTCACAATTGGCATGCCCACAGGATACTTCAGACAACTTTCTCTAAGAATGTATTGCACTGGACAGTGTCATCTTGAGATCCTGCGGTTCAGTTACTCAGTCATGCTGGGCTTCATATACCTCTTGCTTTTCAATATAACTGCCAATTTTCAGCCACACAAGGTGCCTAGGAGCCATGCAGAACCAGGAATCTTCCATTTGGAGGTATAAACAGGAACAGAGGCCAGATCTTGCAGCACAGGAGTGGGAGTGGGGTGAAGAGTAGATTTGGGCAGTGAACTGAGTAACAAGTCATTACAAGGTGATGAGATTACAAGGGAGAATGCTTAGGAGATGCCCCACATTGGATCATTGCTCCCAATTCTTTATTCCTTCCATGTATGAGAATTGAACATTGGTGCTCTTTGGCTCAGGACTGCCCCCTAGAGCAGAAAGATATTTTTACACCCCCTTGACATTGGGTTTGGCCATGTGACTTTCTTTCATCAATGGAACATGGTCAGAAGTGACAGTGCGCCAAGTCTAGGCCTTCAAAGGAATCACACACTCTCTGGTGTTCTTGGTGTGTCCTGAGATGAGGTAACAGCTTCCCCTCCAGCTTGAGCTACACAGTGAAAAGATGTGCAGCATATTGAGATTTGATGAAGGGTCTGGAGTCCAGCTGGACCAGACAAACTTGGCCTAAATCCACCACATGCACGGTTACCCTGCAGATCTGTGAGCATGAGACTACATGGCTGTTGTTTAAAACACTGAGATTTTGAGATTGTTTTTAGCAAAACATGACTATTATATCAGAGATTTTACAATAGTCATTAATTTAGTTAAAAGATATTAAATTTATACTGTGTGCCAGGAACTGTTCTAGGAACTGGAGATACATCAGAGGACAAAACAGACAAAAACCCTTTGTGCATCAGCCCATGTGATGTATCCTCAGGACCAATACGGAGGCTTCATACTCAAGAATGGCACATGATAAATCTTATTTGACCACACAGAGCTTTCAGTGTACTGTAAGCAATGAATATGAGAAAATGTATCAGGTAACCATCCCACTAAGTTACATCCAAAGAAAATGGGATTTAGGAAGCCTAGGTGACCAAGGTGGGACCATTTAGCAGACATGGAATGTCATTATAAGTATAAAATAAAGTCCTCACTCTGCCTCAGGATTACCTGGGGCATTTTGAATTAATGCTGTACAGGCAATTCCATATAGATTCTGACTTAATTGGTTGAGAATGAAACATCGGTTTTGTTTTGCTTTTAATTTTTCAGGTGATTCTAATGAGGTGACATTTCAGAATGACCACACTACATTCGATCTCTTTGTATGGCAGACAAAGAACACTTAGACAGCCAGAGGGCAAATATAGCAGGTGCAATAGTGTCTATAGATGCCAGCATCACTCCTAAACCATGTAAGGATGCGGTTCAGAGATCTTTAAGTTCCCAGAGAGTCTGCAGTTCACAAAACTGTTAGAGAGGCTGCAATTTACAACCTGACACAGTAACAAACACAGAAGGAAGCATTACTCTTTTACCGTGACTAATTAAAATACATTAGCCTAAAATCTCTGTCACTGATCAAGCAGCTAAACTTTCAAATTTTATAAACATGAGTTAGTTATGTTGTGACTTGAAAGACGTGATGTGTTGCCATTTGGTAGAAACATATCTAAAGCTATTTTCTCAGAAGCAGTATTTCAATAAGAGAGACCCAGATACTGTTGGTTAGATCATAAATTTCACCAAATGTTACTAAAGTCATTGTATTGGCCTGTTTTCCCCCAAAGAATTTCTAGGGTAGGCTCCATGGAAAAGAATCAAGACAGTTTCCTCCCTGTGCTGGGAAATGAACAATTTTATTCCAATTCTCATTGTCAGGAATAATTTTTCTCTAGTGTGATTTGTCAACAGCTCCCAGGATCAATGAATCTCTAGCAAAATAGGCCAATTTGGAGAAGCGATTGTTTTTTCACCTTATTCCTTGGTGTTTTTTCACCTTATTCCTTGGTTTCTGTCAGATAATTTAGATATTGATGGAGTAGAACTCACAGAAAAATATATTTTATAAAAGAAAAATCCTTTCCTCTATTTCTTATAACCACAACTAAATCTATCTGCCTTGCAACTTGACCACCAATTAGGTTGTGGTCTATCAAAAAGAATGCTGACCAGTGTAATTCATCAGATCTAACCTAAGAAAGTCTTCTCCATGTTTGCACACTGTTTACGGAGCTTGTTTAGTTACACTTGTCTTTTGTGTGGTTCCCAGACTATGGACATAGTCACATAATAAAAATGGACGTCATCAACATATACTCTACTGCTCTGCTGTCTTCATTCAACTTTTGACATCTGTGTGTATTCCAGGACAGCTCTGGTCATTGCCTCATAAGGATGACACAACATAGATGGAGAAGGTCCAGAAAGAAATAAATTAATGACCAAAAGACTTGGCAAACTGCCATAGAAAGACCAAAAGCCCAAAACAAAACAAAACAAAATACCACGGACTGAAAAAGGGATCTGGTTGAAATCTATTAAACTATTACAGATGTGGACAAAATAACTATGTGTTGGGTCAGCAAATCCCACATAGCAGTCTCAGAGAATACCCACCTTAATTCCCTAAAGGAGAAATGTGTATAGTGATTTATATAGTGATTTCTGATAGAAAATGCAACAATAATATGAGATTAGATTTTATTTCTTCAATTTTAAAAATAACAACCTAAAGCTAAGATTTTAAGTTATTGTCCCACTGTTCCACAGCTAGTTCATATGAATATAAATAATAATAACAATTCCTAACATTTGGTAGGTTTTTATCATGTGTTGGCTACTGTGATAAGCATTTTAATGCCTTATTTTGCCCTTTGACCCTTGCAACAATTCATTAATAACAGTAGTGTTATTAATGCTCTATACAGTGAGGGAGCTAAAAGAACCACATGGATGTCTCGAAACTGCATGGCTCATCTGTAATGGAAGGAATTTTGTAAACCAGGCCATCTGATTCTAATATTCACACTGATCGGGCCAATAATTCCAAAACCCCTAACCTATTCATTTTACATCAGTGTACATGTATGCATGTATGTGTCCCAAAAAGGATTTGACTAGAGCAACACACACTTAAAGGGTAGCAACTCTGAGGTTAAACTTCATGACTTCTGAGTACAAGCCTATAGCTCTTTCCTCTAAATTACAGTTACTTTATTTTGGATAAATAAAGGGGAGTTATTACATAGCAGGGAGTAAAAAGCATAAGCTTTTGAAAAGCAAAATAATGCTTCAGGCTAAAGCTTTGGGGAGAGCTGAGACCTATTCATGTTCCACATAAGTTATCAGGAAAAGCCAGGGCCCTGGAACACACGTCCATCCAGAAACACAGCTGTGTCCTCTCTCATCCTTCTGGTAGGCAGAGGACTACACTGCCTCGTTCATAAGTCCTAGGCCACGAGTAGTTGTCATGGCTCTGGGGAAGAAAACGTCAGAATGGCACGAAGCAAATGGACACATGGGCTAATAGAGTTAATTCAGTCTCTAAATGGGACCCAGTAACCAAATCACATTATAATTATAATTATAATGATAACGACAATAGCATAATCACAATAACATTATCAAGGCCCCAATTCTATGAAAACTATACACTCTTCCATCCCCACTTCACTTGGGCTATGAGGCTTCCTTGAGAAGGCAGCAAGACAGCCAAGAGCCCCGCACTCCTCAGAGAGACTATTTCTCCTCAAGCCATGGACTTGTGCCTACACTTCAGTCATGGGCAGTGGCTCTTCCTGCTCTTACTCTACCCCTGTACACGGGTCAGCTCAGGGTTACTCTCCATCTCCTGACCTTTCTGTGATTCTCTCTGTGCTTGCTTTCTTAGAAGTTTTGACGGCTGACTCTGAGCTCTCTTTTCTCATATCCGAAAAGATTACAGAATTCCAAAGGACTAATAAGCCCAGAAAAAGTGAATAAATACAGAATCTTGAGCACAGCAATCTTCTTTCATCTGTGGCCCTGCATGTAGGGCTCATGTTCAGTACAGTTCCATGGGGAACATTTACTCTCTAAACATGTCCATTGTTCTCAGAGCAAAAGCCACAAAACTATAGAAGAGCATCATCGAAGTCATTTATTTACTCAACAAAAATCTAGGGAGCATTGTTTTGTGTCATGCACTGAGCAAGTTATTGTGAGAAACATGCAAATGAGCAAGATATGACTCCTGTCCTCAATAAAAATTTTGTCTGGTAGAGGAAACAAGGCTCTTTAGTGCAGTAGTCATTATAACACAGAATAGAACATCCCAACAGATGAGGCGATCACACTAACACCTTGCTGTTGTGTTGCTAATCACAATAACATTATCAAGGTTCAAATTCTACTGCTGTGCTGATTCAGTGAGATCATATATGTAAAATTAAGTGCTATGGAAGGCCAAAGGGAAGCATACACGGATGCAGGAACCATAACCTGCTTCCAGGCAGTGGAAGTATGAGTGGCCAGCAGATTTCAAGATGCCATTTGTGACACCATCTTCAAAAATGTATCCAATATGAAAAAGCTTATAGTTTCCTAAAAGTCATCATTTTTCCTATCCTCACATCTCCTTACTCTCCCAAAATCAGTCTGAAAGGCCCTGCTGCCTCCTAAAACCTGGCCTACAATATAGTTAAGAACCCATTCAATGGGAGAGGCCTATCCCCTCAAGAGGTTTAAAGGAGATTTCATCCCTTTGAGAAGGAAAGGTAGTGTGGTCTTGGTCTTTAACTTGGGGGGTCCAGATGTCAAATTCTATACCCGCTTGTGGTCCAAAGTGCAGAGAAAAGGAAGGAATAGTGTGCAACAAAGCAAGCTTCTATAAGCTCCACCTCCTCATCCCAGATCAGAGTGTGTTGGGATCAGTGTTCAGCAAACATCACTAACCCAATGTGTGTTTTCCTCAGCTCAAGATCTAGCCCACAGTGATCTCAGAGATCTGGAGACGCAGAAAACAGGCATCTGGGTGGAATTCAGTGAGACCAGCAAGCCCTGGGCAGAGGCCCAAACTACATCAGGCCAAGAGGAGGAAAGGTTTGAATTCAATAACCACTCCCATCCTTGTCTTCTCCTCCCTCTTCAGCCACAGACAAGTTCTGGCTTTCAGTATCCAGGCAGGGCACCTGAACCATGTGGTTATGTTTGTCCTTTTTTCCATGTATGAATAATTTCAACCCTTCTGCCTCAGAGAGAAGGAAACTCTGGAGGTAGCAACAAGCATTTCAACAGGACTTCATATGTCAAACATTCTTCACATATCTCCCTGGGTCTTGGCAATAGATCTATGAAGTCCATTCCATTCATCCCATTTTATGGATCTTACGAAGGTTTTAGGTTCAGAGGGAATAAGGGACTTGTCCATGCTGGCACCACAGTGAGGGATGTGAAAACTCAAATCACCTGGGCAGTGCCTGTGGCTCAGTGACTAGGGCGCTGGCCCCATATACCAAGAGTGGTGGGTTCAAACCTGGCTCCGGCCAAACTGCAACAAAAAATAGTTGGGCATTGTGGCAGGCGCCTGTAGTCCCAGCTACTCAGGAGGCTGAGGCCAGAGAATCACCTAAGCCAGGAGTTGGAGTTTGCTGTGAGCTGTGTGACGCCACAGCACTCTACCGTGGGCGATTAAGTGAGACTCTGTCTCTACAAAAAAAAAAAAAAACTCAAATCCCCTAACTCCAAATCTCAATTTTCCTTCCATACACCCCAAGACCTTGGCTATGATTTTAATATACTTTTCCCCCCACCAAAACCCACATCGAGGATTGGTCTCTAACATGGTAGTATTGAGATCTAGTTTTTTTTTTTTTTTTTAGAGACAAAGTGCCACTTTGTCACCTTGGGTAGAGTGCTGCTGTGGCATCACAACTCACATCAACCTCCAGCTCTTGGGGTTAGGTGATTCCCTTGCCTCAGCCTCCCGAGTAGCTGAGACTACAGGTCCCCACCACAATGCCCAGCTATTTTTTGTTGCAGTTTGGCTGGGGGTAGGTTTAAACCTGTCACTCTCGGTATATGGGGCCAGTGCCCTACTCACTGAGCCATAGGCCCCACCCAGGATCTAGTTCTTTTAAATGATGATTAGATCATTAACATGGATGAATATCTTTCTCTTGAGATTGGGTAGGTTCTCTTGGGAATGGATTAGTTCCTGTGAGAGGGAGCTGTTATGAAGTGAGGTTGCCTCTCAGGTTTTGGCCTCTCTGCATGCACCCATCTCCCATTCTGTTTCCCTACCACGTTTCCATGTGGCACAAGGCCCTCACCAGAAGCCACCAGATGCAGCCATCCAATCTTGAACTTCCCAACCTGCAGAACTGTTAGCTGCATAAATTAGCTGGTCTTAGGTGTTCTGTTATACAGACACAAAATGGACTAAGACAGCCTCTCTTCTGAAACCAGTATGATTTTGGTTGTTTGGAAAAGCAAACTGAGCAAGCAGGAAGTCAACTCTTCGGGGTGAAATAACTCATGCAACTCAAAATTAAATAATTTAATTCTTAATGTAGTATCACTCAGAGGAGACAGCAAAAGAGAGGAATATAAGACGTCTTTGGGGACAATAAGCTTCGAAGTGTTTCAAACAAGGTATAACTGGTTCTAACTCTCTCTCTCTCTCTCTCGCTCTCTCCTCTCTCATATCTCAAAGACTTCTCAAAGAAATATTTGTAGAGAAAGCACTCTTAGTGAAGAAAATCACTACAAGCAGGCTATATAATTCTACACTTCTCCCAAGTACTAATCACAAGGTCATTCTTTGTAAAAAGAAAACAGCCCTTTGGATGATTTGTGATAAGAGCCACGATGATTTGGGGACCTGATCAGGGCCCAACGCTGTGTAAGAGGGTGGTGATTTGGCTCCTTTGCTGAGGCTGCCTTTCAGTAGCCTCTCACACTGACTGAGGTGACTGTGCTAGGAGTGTCCCCTAAGGGAAGGGGAGGCCAGCAGAGAAGAAAACAAGTTTCTTCAGGCTTTAGCCTCACCTGAACTTTGCCAGCCAGGTTGCCTCACCAGTCAACTTGCAAGTTCTTCAGTGGAACCCTATTCCAATTGGCAGTGCACTGTCACATAAACCCAAAGTCCCAGTCTCATCATGAGATGAGACAAACAAACCCAATTTGAGGGACATCCCTATAAAATGCCTGCCCAGTACTCTTCAAAAGTGACAAGGTTGTGGAAAAGAAAGAAAAACTAAGAAACTGTCACAGACCAAAGGAGACTAGACGGACATGATGACTAAATGTAATGCAGTACCTGGATAGGCTTCCAGAAAGGAAAATAGACACTGATGACAAAGTTGGTAAAATCCAAAACAAGTATGGAGTTTACTTCAAAGTAATATTGTTAGGCAAGCACCAGATCTGGAGATGGCAGATACTGACCAGGAGGGCAGTTGTCAGGGTTGGAGAAGCTGGGAAAGGGACTGAAGGAAAATGCAGCTAAAGAACAAAGAGCAGGAACTTGAAGTTTTGAGGCTTACACACCTGTGGTGCTACAACTTTGTTATGGTAACATTTGTCAGAATGGATGACATCCCAAATATATGCTGTCTCCAAGAAACCCATCTAACTCACAGGGACACATACAGATTCAAGATAAAGGGATAGAAGTAAAATATTCCAAGCAAATGGAAACCAAGAGCAAGCTGGTGTAGCCATTCTCATATTAGGTAAAACTTTATTTTTTTTTATTTTTTATTAAATCATAGCTGTGTACTTTAAATAAACAACAGTAAAAAAGACAAAAATGGTCATTATATAATGATAAATGGGATGACTGATCAAGAATACATAACAATTCTAAATATATATGTATCTAACACAGGAGCTCCTAGATTCATAAATGAAATACTACTAGACCTAAGCAAAGAAATAAATAGTAGAAACATAATTGTCAAGAACTTCAACCCTCCATTGATAAAATTTAATTAAATTAAAAAACTTCTGCTCAGCAAAAGAAATAATCAACAGAATAAATGGGTAGCCTAGAGAATGGGAGAACATACTTACAAATTATAGATCCAACAAAGTACTAATATCTAGATCTACAAAGAACTCAATAAGTCAGCAAGAAAAGTCAAACAATCTCATCAATAAATAGGTAAAACACATGAACAAAATGTTTTCAAAAGAAGATAGACAAATGCCCAATACACATATGAAAAAATGTCCAATATCATTAATCATCAGGGCATTGCAAATTGAAACCACAATGAGGTGCCACCTTACTGCTGTCAAAATGGCCATTATTAAAAAGTCAAAAAAAAAAAATAGATGCTACCATGTATGGAGAGAAAAGATATGCTTATACACTTTAGTTGGATAACAAATTCGCATAACCTCTATGGAAAATAGTATAGAGATTTCTCAAAGAGCTAAAAGTAAACCTACCATTTGACCAAGAAGTTCCACTACTAGATATCTACCCAAAGGAAAAGAAATTCTTTTATCAAAAAAAAGCACCTGCACTCAAATATTTATCACAGTATAATTCACAATTGCAAAGATATGGAATCAACCTAAGTACCCACTGATACATGAGTGTATAAAGAAAATGTGGCTTATATATACATACTATAGAGCAGGTGTCCTCGAACTTTTTAAACAGGGGGCCAATTCACTGTCCCTTGGGCCATTGGAGGGCCTGACTATAGTTTTAAAAAAAAAACTATGAACAAATTCCTATGCACACTGCACATATCTTATTTTGAAGTAAAAAACAAAACAGGAACAAATACAATTCACACCAACGCATGTGGCCCATGAGCTGTAGTTTGAGGACCCCTGCTATAGAGTATTACTCAACCATAAAAAGGAACAAAATAATGAATTAGGTATTATTATCACTCCCGTTTTATGGAAAATACAAATCTAGATTATGTGACTGCTAAACTAATACATCTGGTAAGGGATAAATCTAAGATTGACCCTGGAGCTTTGGATTACAAGGCCAATGTTTGTTTATTTCATTATGTGTAAGCTTGTTACACACACACCAACGTAGAAATGTGGAGATCTCAGAGTTGAAGGAGATGGTAGAGATAACATATCTGGATCAGTTATCCAACATAAGAAATTTCTCTACAGTGTCCCAAGTCATAGAGGAAACATCTAGAAGGCCAATGTATATGGAGCTCCATGAGTGAGAGGGGTAATGTGAGAGAAAAGTCAGAGAATTGGCTATGAGCCAGACTAAGTAGTCTTCCTGCGTTCTCTCCAAGAGTGCATTAATCTTGCCTCTGCTTTGCACCCTGAAGGCAAGGAGAGACAGGAGGGACCTAGACAAACAAGTATCAATAATCATAATACAAGCAACCTGGATATGCAGTGATAGCAGTCATAATTTTGAAGGAAGTTGGTACATCATGTTTTTATTTTTATTTTATTTTTTTTTTTGAGACAGAGCCTCAAGCTGTCACCCTGCATAGAGTGCTTTGGCATCACAGCTCACAGCAACCTTTAATTCCTGGGCTCAAACGAGTCTCCTGCCTCCGCCTCCCAAGTAGCTGGGACTACAGGCGTCCGCCACAACACCTGGCCATTTTTTTGGTTGCAGCTGTCATTGTTGTTTGGTGGACCCGGGCTAGATTCGAACCCGCCAGCTCAGGTGTACGTGGCTGGCGCCTTAGCCCGTTGAGCCACAGGCGCCGAGCCGGTACATCATGTTTTTAAAATGTCATTGAAGTGGAACTTAAAATGTGGAATTCTTGCTATTTGGGTATGTGATGTAATTCAGAACTGAAGATAAAAAATGATGTCTCCCTGGGATCAAAAGGGAATTTGATACACAAGTTATTAAAAGTCATTCCTTAAGTCTGACCTAAATTCTCCCTACTGTCATTTAGACCACTTCTCCTTGTCCTGTCCCCACAGAAGGTAATAAACCAATGGGTTGCTTGCAGAATGCCTTCCAAGGACTGCATTTCCAGGAGAAATTCTGCCAGGTGATGTAAGGTGAAAGAACAGCAGGATACTCCAAATATATATCCCCAAATACACATGCAGACACAGAAGCACAAATGAACACACACACACACATAAAAAAACAACTGCCAGGCCACAAGTCTGGGTGCTCAGTGCTTCTCACAGCACATCCTCAGTGCTCAACACAGCAATCTACCAAGTAGAAGAGCTCTCCTCCAAGCCCAAGCCCAAGCCCTCCCTGGTATCCACCTTCACACTGCTTCTCTGGCAGCACAATCCCTGCTGCAGGTCAACAGCTCAATTGATCAAGGAACCTCCCCTTCACAAACACCATAGGGGAACAAATTTCCAAATCCAACCTAGAATCAAAATCACAGGTGCCAAGCTGGGCATTATCCATTCCAGCTGGTGCAGAAATAAATGTTCCAAAGCTTCTCCCCAGTCTCTACCAATTGTCACTAGGCCTCCAAACAAATTTATTTCTAAACACAACATTTGAAGGCATTCAACACTACTCCCACCTTGTTCCTTCAGCCCTAAAGGTGCTAACAGCTTCCCACTGTTGCGAGCTTCTGGGTGCATCAGCACCCCTTGTTGATTCCCTTCACTCTGACCACACTGGTACCAGTAGGTCCTTTATTAATATCTCTTCAGGTAAACCATCTAAATGAAATTCTGTTGTTGTTGTTGTTTTCGGAACCCGACAAAATATACCAAACCCAGGCTATCTTCAGTTCCTTCAGTCCCTGAACCAAGTGATCACTTTTCCTTTGGGGCCCAACTCCAACCCAATGTGTCTCATCTCTAAACAGTTATCAGACTGACAGACCCAAACTTAACATTCCCCTTGGTCCCTGGACACTCGGTGTCTTCCTGAATTTCTCTGAAATTACTCATTTATTTATTAATTTACTCAAATAATATTTACTAAAGTCACTGTAAACCCAATAGTGAATAAAACATAGTCTTTGCTTTCAAGTATCTTGCTGTACAGTCAAGAAACAAAACCAGAAAAATACTGATAAGAAAGAGAAGAAAAAGAGGAAGAAAAATGTAATGTAACATGAGGGACAACTATTTTCTTCCCAAGCCAAGAGGAGTGATTCCCAGTGTGATATTTAAGGAACAGGAAAGTATGACACAGGAGAAGGGCAACAAGACAGACAGAAAAGAACATGAGCAAATACTGTGAGGGCTAGAGTTTGGATATTTATCACCCCAAACCCCATCTTGACAATTGATCACCAGTGTTGGAGGTGGAACATAATGGGAGGTATTCATGGAGGAGTAACATTCGTGGATGGCTTGGTGCTGTCCCCCTGGTAATAAGTTCTTGTTCTATTAGTTCTCATGAGAGCTGGTTATTTCAAAGAGCTTAAACCTCCACCTTAACTCTGTTGCTTCTTCTCTTGCCATGTGGTCTCTGCACACACGGATCCCCTTCCCTTTCCACCATGAATCAAAGCAGCCTAAAAACCTCACCAGAAGCAGAGGCTGGTGCCATGCTTCTTGAACAGTCTTCAGAACCATGAACCAATAAACCTGCTTGTTTGTTTGTTTTAATAAATTAAATAGCCTCAGATATCCTTTACAAAAACGCAAATGGACTAAGACAGTAAGAATGTGGTGTACAGTGAGAGGGTTCGGCAAGGTGGGAGCAAGAATTATACAGGGAGGAATGAGAAGATCAAGGCTAGGGAGAGACAAGCCAGATCACAAAAGATCTGGGAAATCTTTGAAAGGAGTTTGGACTTTACTCAAAGGGCAATGTGTAGTCAAGAAATGCCTTAATTATGTATGTTTAGTGGGGCATCCAAGACAGCTGTAAAATGGAGACTAGATGAAAGGGGGCAAGACTAGTCTAGGCACAAAGTGGTATGGCCTGACCTAGACACCTTCAGTGAAGATCAGAAGAAGTGGACAGAATTATGAAAAACAGTCAGACCTTGACATTAATAGTAGTTGGCGATTTTCAAGATGTACAAAATGAGGGATGCTGAGAAACTGAAAGGCACCCCCAAAACTGGCTTAAGCAAGCGTATGCTGGTGCCATTCACAATGACAGAAGGGAAGGTGGTCAAGGGCTAATATTCTGTAATAAAGTTTGAGTTTGCAATTCTGACTGGACTTCTGGTGGGGATGTTTCTAGAAACAGTTGCATGTACAGATCTGGTGCCCACGAGAGACATCTGGACTGAGCCTTCCTTCCCAATGGCCTTATACTAAGATCCCCCCATCTCTTATTGCCTTTCTCTGCTCTGAGTGTCCAGTGGTCATCCTAACCTTTCCTCTCACCTCGCCCCACTCAGACGCTCATTACTTTGTCAACACATGGCTTTCTTTTAAAGTGTTCTCGTGTCATTTCCAGAATATCTAAAATTTTAATTTCTTCAAAATCTCAACTCTTGTCATAACAGACTTGCCTCAGCAACCATGAACTCCTTTTCTTCTCGCCCACCTAACCTCCACCATGGGCTGGCATGGAGTTGTTTTCCATGTCCCAAGAAGCAAACATTTCCTCATACAGAATATACATGGAACTCAAGCTCCATCCCTGACTCCAGCCAAGGTGATGGCCCCAAGTGTCCTTTAACATCAGGTAGGGGGTATTTTCATTGAGCTGTGGCCATATAAATAAAAGACAAACATTCCCACCGGAAGGTGATATCAATCATTCACTTGGAAGCGAAGGGCTTTGGATTGGAGAGTAAAACATTATGAAAATAAACAGCATCTTCGGCTAAAGAGCAAGTGTACCTAAGCTTACAAATAAGCTTTACCCACCCCCTTTTCCACTGAGTTTTTCAGCCCCTAGGCCCAGGATAAATCTAAATCAACCTTCCTTCAGCCAAAGCCAAAGCCCTGCCAAAAGAGTGATAAATGCTTTCACTGGCCAAAGCCAAATCCTCAGCTCTGCTTTTCTCATCAGCTACACCTGCGCTGAGGCCCTTCTCTCTCTCCAGGGACAGAAACCAGAAAAGGAACACACAGGACTCCTCAGGAACTGCATGTTAGTGGTCTCCACTCTCGTTGGCCAATACCTCTTATTTGCTTCAGCTCAACATACACTTACAGAGTACCTGGTACAGGCCAGGCTCTGTGAACAACCTTCACATACAAACACCATAAGCAGAGAGATTACTATTTGGAGGGGGATAAAGATGCATACTAAATCATCATAGTATGATAAGCAGTATCTTTTAAGTGGCTAGGGGAAGACAGGTGAGGAAGCAATAAATCCTCCCTAAGATGACAGGTGGTGAGGCAGGGAGAGTTAGGGGAATCAAGAGGAGTGATGACATGAAAGCGTGGCAAAGGAAACAGAAAACTAACACACTGAGGCTGGAGTCAGGGTGTATAAGGGCATCAGTGCCCATGGCGAGGAGTACTTGCTTCAGGTCATCAGCCACGGGAGCCCTTGACATAGACACATAGTTTATAGTTTTTAGACTACGGGGTGGTGCCACTCAGAGTGTGGTCCACAGGCCACTGCCACAGATACCAGTCCACCGAGGTAAGAACCAGAATTGAGAGTGAGTCTTTACAAACTTCACATTGACATGGCATCCCAGCCCAAGGTCAGTGGGCTTGTTTCAGGTAGTAGACCCAGTTCAGGTGTTGGCTGCATTTGTGGGATGAGTCTCATGTGGTTTGAGCTGGGAAGGAGTAGTAATGATTAGTGAAAGACTGAAATTTTAAAAGAATAAACAAAGCTTGTCCATAAGCTAATTTAAGAGTCACTCTTTCTTAGCTGGACTTTAAAAAGTCCTTATGTCCTATAAAATGTTATGTAGAACTGTGTCTGTGCATACAAGTTCTGAGAGCCCATAGCTTTCATCAGATTCTCACATGGATCCATGACCAAGAACATTAAAAGCAGTTGCTTTAGAAATCAATAAGAAAATGTCTCTTGTGTGTTAGGAAGACCCCCTTGGGCACTAAGAGTAAGGAGTGGCCACATAAGCCTGCGCCACAGGATGACTGTCCGGACCTTCCTCTCCAGCACAGCTTGAAGATGCTCTTCTCTGGAAAAACACCAGGAAGTTCTCTAGGGAAAAAAATGAATCCAAATAAGGAATTCAGTGATCTTTACTGAGCACCTAGTATGAAGGACACTATTCTAGGTGGGTAAGTTCCATCAGAGAACAAATTGAGGAGGGGGATAGTGGGGCCTGCCCCCAAGGGGATTGCATCCCAGTACAGGGAGCTATATTCTAATTCACAGAATACTTAGAGGCAATCTTAGTTTGAATTTCTCCAGACAAGGGTTAAATACAAGTAGTAATCCCAGGAAATACCAGCAGGAGTGTGCAGAAATTAAATACAGAAAGGAAGGCATTACCAGGGCTGTTTTCACTGGAGTAACTGGATCTTAATCCAGTAGGTACTCTGGAAGCCATTGTAGACCACCACCTCAGTACTAAGGACAAAGGAAATAGGTATTTACATGCCAACATGTGCCAGCCATTAGTGAGGGCCACTGACCCTGCAGCCGTAGCCAGTTGGAAGTTGAGCTTTCACTCACCACAGTGGCAAATGCCAGGGAGGTGTGGGCAGAGCTAGGATATTATGTGAGGTAGGGTCCTAAGTCTTTGAACGCCCAATCCATTCATTTATTCACTTATTCATTCACTCACTTATTCACCATCCATTTAATAAGCCCCTACTGTGCTAGACAAAGGACTCTGGCATTATGTAAACAAAGAACATGAGAAGTGAAAGTGACCACAGGAGCATTTAATTCAAAACTGGGTGTGCATAAAAGTCACCTGTGGAGCTATTTGAAAATGCAGCTTGTGGGGGGGGGGGCCCATCTGCAGAGGTTTTAATGCACTAGATACAGTGTGGGTCTCAGAAATTTAGATTTTTACCAAGTCTTCCAGAAATCTTTGGACCACACTTTGAAAAGCTCAGATTTCCACTTATAAATAAAAAATAAAGAATCAAATATAATCATAGCAATATTTCTATAGTGTTTTATATAGTATTCACGCCCGTTTGTGCCTTTGCTTTTCTCTGCCAAGATCTCGCTTCCCTCCTGCCTCTTGGTTGACTTCAAATTTTTACTCATCCAGAAAGACCAAGTTCTGGCATCTCTGCCACTAAGGAATTCAATAACACATCTCTTTCTTGTGCTTAATAATGTTCTATTTTATACACCTTTATTATAGCTACCAACCTACTTCCTTGTATTATTTTCATGTATTCCCATAACCTCCTCTAGAAAATTTTTGAGGGTAGGGCTTATGACTTACTCATCTTTTACCTGCAATGCCTGGCTTAAATGCTTCCTTGACCTCAAGAAAGTAGATCTGATTAACTAACCCAGGTCAAAGGACTTTGAACTTGTTAGAGTATATAGGATATGACTTGCATTAGCCGCCCCATCTTGGGTAGCATAACCAACTACCTAGCTGTGGGGGTAGGGGACAAGACACAATGATAGAATCACTTGATTTCTACGGCGGCTCCCTAGGGAAAAGTGTCATGCTGTCATCAGAAGAAAAAAGTAATCCTACATATGAAAAACAAGCTCTCAACTAAATCTGCTCTACCACTTATAAAACAAGATCGTTAATTTCAAAGAATTTTTCAATCCATAAAGCTTTGTATGAATCCAAGCATCAAGCCATCTTCAGTTATTTCTTTCCCAAAAAAAAAAAAAATAGATGTAGCATTTTTGGTAAAGAGTGAACAAGGCTCAAATAGAAGCTGTCTGAGACACAGTATTTCCATGGATACTATGCTTTATTGCACATTAAGAATATTTGTAAAAATAAGATTGGGTTTCTACCTACCCAACTGTTAAACTGTCAACAACATGGCATCACTTACAGTTATTTTTGAATATTGCTTGTAATTGCCTATATAGACTGGCCAGTTCTTTTAATACTATCAATTACGAGACTTTATTTTTTAGCATTCATATTTGAGGTTCCTCTGGGACACCTAACAAGTGCCAAGTAGATAAAAAGAAAATCCAGTTAACGCTCAAAAGGTTGCAAGCAGGTAAGAATTTATCTTTGATATGTTGGCTCCCTTTGCATATAACATATTCTTGTCACACTCTGTCTTACTTATCCTGTGAGTGGTGGGACTCCCAGATAGAAAGAAGTAACTTAGAGAATACCCTGCATAGTATAAAACAAATTTCTTATCCCTCTTCACCTTCTGAGCACCAGGATCATAAACAAAGGACAAATGTTACTTCATCTCCTCATGAGAATTCCAGAGAACAGGGACCTTGACAATCTTGTTTCCTATTATATTCTTGGTTTCTCATATCTTCCCTGAAACATAGAAGGCACATATTAAATATATGAATGAAAGATTAGATTAATGAACACTTTCTAAATGGATGTTAACTTTCCTTTACAAGAGAATTAGGTAAGAATCTAAATCATTCTATAAAGTTACCCAAAATCAAGTCATTAAGAGTAACAATAATATAATTATACATAGCACCATATATATGAAAAATATCAACACGCATGTAATGATTCAGCCACAGCTCTGATATGACTAGTAAACTAAAGTGTTCCGAAACCTTAACTAGGTGCAAGCAGTGAAGGTAACATTTGGCTGAGATGCACGGCTCTCATCCTCCTTGTGACATTTCCCACCTGCTTGGCTGCCACTCCAGTTCTCACAAGCCAAGTAGGACAGGTCACCCACCCCCTTAAATCAGAACTGATTGCTATGAGCATTCAGGAGACTTCCCAGATTATAATCCTGTTATAATTCAAAGTTCGGCCTTTTCCCCTTTTAATCTTGTTACCTTTTAATTTAAAAATAAAAGCAAAACACAAAAACAAAAGTAACATGCTCTTTGGAGAAAATTCATAATCAAATGGAGTAAATAAAGGTAAGAAAAGCATTATAATTCTGAGGACTGCTCTAAATGCTAGGGATATAGCAGAAAATAACATAGATAAAATCTCTGTCCCTACGGAACTTATGTTCCAGGGACAAGGAGGGCAATAAACTGGCAAACCAATCTGGGTGACAAAGGCTAGGAAGACAAATACTTAAATTTAATGTGCTTGGGTCAATTTAATGAAGCGTCATGAGTGTAGCCCCTTCTAATCAAGTAAATGTGAGCAGAAAACTGAAGGAAGTCACTGTGAGCTAAGCTTATTTCCAATGAAAAGCATTTCAGCCCATGTGGGAAGCAGGAACACAGAAGCCTAGAGGAGACACGTTTCTAACACGCCTGAGAACCATGTGAGAGGCCAGAATGACTAAAAGTTATGGACAAAGTGACAGGAGATCACCAAGGGAAAATTGGGGTCCTAAGCTGCTTTAAAGATCTTGGATTTTACTGTCAGACTTACAGCCACAGATGATTGCATTTTATCTTTGAAATAACCATTTTGGAAGCTGTGAAAATAAAAGTCTATAGAGGCCAAGGGCAGAGAAAGAGCCTCCAGCATGAAAGCTATTGGAATAGTCCAGGTGAAAGGGCAATGTGGCTTGGACCAGAGTGCAGCAGGGGAAGATTAAACTTGCTAATGCACACAAAGTGCTTGGCCAGGACAAAGAGCGCTCAATATCCTGCACCTGCTGTGATTAATGTCCTTCCCTCTCTTACCACATGCCAAGAATAGGAAAGGCAAATCTCTCAGGTGGATCATTGGCCCTTTGGGGTCTAAATGAGCCAGTCGCTTGC
The DNA here is from genome assembly GCA_963574655.1 of Perodicticus potto. Taxonomy (NCBI): domain Eukaryota; kingdom Metazoa; phylum Chordata; class Mammalia; order Primates; family Lorisidae; genus Perodicticus; species Perodicticus potto. The sequence goes on from CAUYRH010132280.1 coordinate 21,046, forward strand.
CCTTCCTTTTAGGGTTTTTAGATGTAATTTTTGTTGATTAGAACACTTTGTCTGAGGGTAGTCTATTGTTAATCGCATTGTCAGGATGGCTGTGATTGTAGTGGTTCCAGCACAAATGAGGCCCATGACTCCTAAGGATCTGCAGTTTTCCTCCTGGGCTGTGTGTCTACGTGTGTTAAGTCTGTGAAACCGTCATAACAGAAGACCAAAAATAGACATTTGTTTTCTCAGTCTGGAGGCTGGAAATCCCAGATCAAGGTGTGCACAAATTCTCTCTGGTGAGGACCCGCCTCCTGGCTTGCAGAAGGCCAGTGTCTCTCTGTGAGCTCATGTGGTTTTCCGTAGGTGCATTTGTATCAGGAGCAGATGGAAGCAAGCTCCAGGGGGCACCATGAATCGCCCCATCTAGACCTAATCACCTCCCAAAGGACCCATCTCCAAATACCATCATGCTGTGGGTTAGAGCTCTGACATATAAATTTAGGGGTGTGGGGAATACAATTTCCTCTGTAGCACGTGTATACACAAGCCAAGGACTGTCACACACACCCAGTAACGAGCTAGACTCTCTTCTATTTGCACTTGCCTTTGCTGGTGGTACCAGCATCCCTGTTAGCTTCCCTCCTGTGGAATTCCACTGAGTTTCACTCTTCCACACGCTTCATTATCCCTTTGCTTCACTTGCTAATTCAGACCTGCATTGCTGGAGAAACAACCTGCCTCTCCTTGATTTCTTAGCTGCTACATTCGGACAGGGATGTGGCCCTATCTATCTGCTAATCCCCACTCATTTTGATGTCTTCCAAATGTTATCTCATAAAAGTTAGAGAGCCCATCTGGAGTCAGCGGAGAGCGCTCAGGGTAGAGGTTTACGAATTGAATGTCATCTGCGATTAGGGAAGATTGATGACTTGCAGAAGTACTTGCTAGCAGTGAATGGTCTCTGACCTCAGAGCAGCTGGAGACTGGTGTTCCTTTTGATCCGCCCATCTTTTTCAAGTGAGTTCTCAGTCCCCCCACCTCTAACTTTCTAAGTGTACTTACACCCCTGTAAGCACATTCATTGGTTTGCTTGTTTGGCAGCAGTGAGCCCTATGATACACAACGAAATGGATGATTTCTGCATAGCGCTAACTCTCTGAGCCCAGCTTCTAGTATCCACCAAAGAGCAGAGAGAAAGATAATGCCATTGTCAGAGGACAAAATGGTATCAATGTTGGCTCGGAGCCTGTAGCTCAGGAGCTAGGATGCCAGCCACATACACAGGAGCTGGCAAGATCAAACCCAGCCCAGGCCTGACAAACAACGACAATTACAACAGAAAATAACCAGGCATTGTGGCAAGTGCCTGTAGACCCAGTTACTTGGGAGGCTAAGGCAAGAGCATCACTTAAGCCCAAGAGTTTGAGGTTACTGTGAGCTGTGACACCATGGCACTCTACCAAGGGTGAAACTATCTCAAAAAATAAAAAAATGGGATCAATGCATGAATTATGACATTCTGGCATGGAAATGGTGGAACATCATGGGATTTGAGTCAAAAAATAGCAAAGCTGAAATCTTGGTTTTATTCTGCCACCTATGAGCTGAGTAATTTTTAGTAACTGACTTTACTTCCTTGAGTCTCTCTTTTTTTGTCCTTTCCACAGAGATCATCATACACATGCAGTGAATTGCCAGAGAAGTCTATGTGCCGCCTGGGAGTTGACGTCGTCAGCCCTGTAGGCAGTCTTCCAGGCAGACACAGCCTCCTCTGTCTCCATGGTCCCCGTTCTCACATAATCCTCCACTTGGTTCTTAATAATGACAACATTAAATGGGTTATCAAAAATCTTTCCCCCCAGCTTGGCATTTGTGGCTCAACGGGCTAAGGCTCCAGCCACGTACACCTGAGCTGGCAGGTTTGAATCCAGCCTGGGCCCACCAAACAACAGTGGCGGCTGCAACCAGGAAATGGCCGGGCATTTGGCGGGTGCCTGTGGTCCCAGCTACTTGGGAGGTGGAGGCAGGAGACTCCCTTGAGCCCAGAAGTTGGAGGTTGCTATGAGCTGTGATGCCACAGCACTCTATCCAGGGTGACAGCTTGAGGCTCTGTCTCAAAAAAAAAAAAAAAATCTTTCCCCCCGAAAAAAATTATTTCCACAAAATTCACATTTAACTGCAAAATTTCTATCAAATATTTGAGGAATAAAAGAAAAAGACTAATCTTACACAAATTTTTCCAGAAACTAGAAGAGGAAAGAGTACCCCCTGACTCATTTTGTGAGGCCAATGTAACCCTGCTACTAAAATCTGGGAAGAATATATAAGAAACTATAATACAGGGACTGGTGTGGCGGCTCACACCTATAATCCTAGCAGTCTGAGAGGATGGCTTGAGATCAGGAGTTCAAGGCCAGCCTGTGCAAGAGTGAGAGCCCCGTCTATAAAAAAAAAAATAGCCAGGCATGACAGGTGCCTGTAGTCCTAGCTTCTTGGAAGGCTGAGTCAAGAGGATCGCTTGAGCCCAAGAGTTTGAGGTTGCTATGAGCTATGACGCTATAAGCTATGACACCACAGCACTCTACCAAGGGTGACAAAGTGAGACAGTCTCAAAAAGTAATAATAATAATAATAATGCATAACAACATTCCTCCTGAACTGGCATAAATATACGGATCACGGTTTTCCTCTGTTTTCCACAGACGAGGAAAGTCAAGCTCAGGAACTCTCCCAAAAGGACACAGCTGAAAGTGGCAGGTCCAGAATGCAAACCTGAGTCTCTCAGACTTCAGAACTCGTTCTCTTAAAGCTACAGGGCCCTCCTTCTACTGTGGTGCTTACTGGCCATGCTTGAATCCAAAGGAATACATGGCTAACAAATAAATTGGACCTTGGGAAGGCAAATGAGGGAGGCAGGGGTGTTCACAGGTGACGGCCTGCTCTGCACGACCACAGAGGGTTCCCTCATCCTCACTCCAGGCCTTCAAGGTCACGGTAAGTTCCTCTGCCTCACCAGGCCATGCTCACCACCAAAAGCTACAGTCTCTGAGTTTTAAGAACTTACAGTGTCAGCTCAGTTTAAACGGCCAAAGTCACAGTTGTTTGAGTTTTAATCCCCCGGAGGCACATATGTTCTAGAAAGACCCAGCTTAAAGCCAAATAAATATTGAGGCGGTTTGACACGTGGCCAGTGCATGTCTTGCTCATTAATGAAATAGGGCCCTGCAAGCAGAGGAACGGGTGTGAGCAATTAAGTAGAAGCAGCGGGAGTCCCAGGCCCATGGCCCCCTTCCCAGCCTGGACTCTGGCATGCTGTCTTGAGCAAATCTCTCTTGAACCTCAGAGGGAGAAGGGAGGGATGGAGGCTGAGGGTTCTGGAGGCTCATTTCTCAGGGTGCCCTTCTGTCCAGGAGTCTGTTCCCTTGTCACCTGTCCCACCCTGGACTTGTGTCCAGAAAAGGAATGACTCTGGCTCTGTTCTACCCAAGTCTGAGGCAGTCCCTGCCCAGAGCAGTTTTCTACCTTCAAACTGCAGACGTTTAGATACAGAAGGTGTCGGGAGTGATGCTGAAATGATAACAGCCCACTCCCAAAGCCAGGTTCATTTGTCCACTCACAGGCAGAAGTGAAAGGGCACTTCTTTTGCACAAAGACTAGAAATAATTCCTAGAAGTTGAGCCACTCTGAAATTTGAAACCAGAAAGGGAATATCAAAATACCACTGAGTCCTCATAGAATTCTACAAGATCTCAAGACAAATTTTTCACTTGCTATGTATTCCATTTACAAATGTTTACTAAGGACCCACGCTATAGCTTTATCGGGGCCTGCAATTTACCTTTGCGTCAGTTCCTAGAAAGTACCCCTTCCTTTATGCAGGAGTGGCCCAGCTCCAGGCATGGCCAGTGAAATAGACCCTCACTCCCCAGCACCTGAAGAGCTCAGCACCCATCCCCCAGCCTCCCACCCAGGCCATTAGCAGCAGCTGCCTCACTCTCCAGCCACTTCACAGTGGAAAACATTTGAGCTTTAAAGACCAAATCAAACAACATAGACTCTCCTAGGCCCACATTAGCAGTCCAGAAAGAAAGTGCCAAGGAAGCCCACAGAGAAGAACAGCATTAGGTGGATGGATTAGTTCCAGTTGAACAGTGAGCATCTGTGGGGTCTGCTTTTCCAGTTTGCCATACGTAAGAGAATGGTCTCCAGTTCCATCCAGGCTGTTGATAAAGTATTAGTTCATCCTTTTTTTATGACTGAGCAGCACTCCATGGTATACATATACTATATTTTATTAATCCACTCATGAAGTGAGGGGCACTTGGGTTGATTCCACATCTTCGTGATTGTGAACTGTGCTAATTGATGAACACTCGTGCACACATAGGAAAGTAAAGCTCAGTGGAAATTCAGCAGCATGGAGTGGGCAGGAGGGAAGGAATGAATAGCACCTAGCAGGTCCAGTGCACACTATCTGGGTGACGGGAACACTTACAACTTTGACTCAAACTGTGCAAAAGCAATTCATGTAGCCAAAACATGGTATACCCCTGTAATATTCTGAAATAAAAATAAAAAGAAGGGCAGCACCTGTGGCTCAAAGGAGTAGGGCACCAGCCCCATATGCCAGAGGTGTCAGGTTCAAACCCAGCCCTCGCCAAAAACTGCAAAAAAATAAATAAATAAAAAGAATATTATTAGGTTAGAACTTAATCACAAGTTAAATGGAAGAACTAGGAACTGAACTGGATCTGGTAACCAACCTCCAAGAGGGCCACCAATGGCTTCTTCCTCCTTGTTGCCAATGACCTTGGTAGCCCCCTCCCACACTGAACAGACCTAACTTGTAAAAAGAAAAGGGATGTCATTTAGTAACTGTGTCCTCACAAAAGGAGTGAATAAGTATTCCCTGTGCCAACTTGGCCGTTCTATATAAAAATATATATATTCTATATAAAAAAAATACAATGGAAAGAGGACTTCTGGAACCTTATGAGTTAGCAGGCAGATTTCACAAATATTAGAAATTAAATGGTATCTATGGCTATGAGTTCTAAGCCCATGTTCTGAATACAGGAATTATATTCACCAAGAGGCAGCACAGCCCAATTGGTCACACCAGCAGAGTTAGCAAATTTTTTCTTCAAAGAACCAGATACTAAATATTTGAGGCTTTGCAGGTTACATATGATCTCTGCCACAACTTCTTTTTTGGTTTTTTGTTTTTAACCCTTTGAAAGAGAAACAAGAGTCTTTCTCAGGAGAAAACCCCAGCCACTGGGAATGCCATTTTTCAAAGTAATAATGAAATCACTGGAAAATTTAGTATCAAAGATACCATGGTCTCTACCACCCAAAAACACAGATGATAGTCACATCAGGAATGGGAAGCTATGAGACCATGGCCTTCCTGGTAAGTGATTAGGTGAGGAACAAGTGTCCCAGAGAGGGTGGAGGTGAGGAAGGGCGTGTCTGTTCCCAACACCTTGAAAAGTCCTGCGCTCAGTCTTAAGACTCAAGGTCAAAAACAGCCTCCCCCTCACTATTCATTCTAAATTGTCACATGAATCTGTTAGTGACTCAGTACCTACCATATGCTGGGACCATCCAGATACTCTTCATAGATTAACTCAGAATACTCCCAGCCACCTGCAGGGCAGATGGCATCACCTATTTTACGAAGTATAAGCTAAGCACAGAGAGGTTAAACGCCCTGCCCGAGATTAGAAAACTGCAAGCAGCAGAGAAAAGTCAGGCCCGGTCCTTCCTCCGTGCTGCCCTTTCCATGCCAAGGCACGACAATTCTGAGTGTTCCCTGAGCAGCCAGCGGGAGTTCTGGGTGAAGAATACACAGAACATAAATATGTAAGAGTGTTCAGGTTTCCATGAAAGTTTATTCTTTATAAAATAGGAGATTAAGTATGCAGTTAAGGAAACTGAACTTTTATGCTCACCACAGTTTAAAAAAGATAGAATTTTCTTAAAGTGTCCTATTATCAGTTGCGTGTCCCAGACGCTTTTCAAGAAATATGGTCAGCATGAACATCTGTCCCCAAGAAGCTTTCGTTTGCCAGCTGACACGAACGCAGATAAGCAGGAGAGTCTACACAAGCTCGGCAACTTGAGTAGACACCCAAATGACCTAGGGAGCTTGCTAAAAAGGCAGATCCTGATTCAGGATGGGGTCTGAACATTTTCATTTCCAATCAGCCCCCCAGAGACGCCAATGCAGTTAATCCAAAGACCATGCTTTACTAGCAAGAATCCACAGGCAGCCTGCTGCTAACAAAATATTTAAGTTTCTTGGCCTCACTTGTGCTAAAGCCTCTCACTGTAATAATGTTGATCATAAAACATTCCTTCTTAGGCAACCTCCTTTCCTGAGGAACACACAAGCATCTTCACACAGATTTGTGTTTTCTCATTTAAACCTCTCTAGGTAGCCTAGAAACTTTTTCCCAGCCAAATTTAAAAAGGTTTCTGCCTTCCCATTCACTAATTCTTTCAGTTAACAAATATTTAATTTATTGCTTACAATGAGGTATTAAGCTAGATGAGAGGAATATAAGATAAGCAAAAATCAATACAGGCAATCCCCTAGTTACACACATTCTGACTTATGCACACCTCACAGTTATGAATGAGGGTTATTATGGTAACAGGTGAATGTACCTGTTCCAACTTACATACAAATGCAACTTAAGAACAAACATATAGAACCTATCTTGTTCATAACCTGGGGACTTCCTGTATGATCTTTGCTTTGATAGAGTTTAATGTTCCAGAGAAAAAGACAGAAATAAATCAAAATAAGCACATAAAAATGGTAAATGCTATGAAAAAAGGACTCTAGATGTAAAAGAGAAGAATTTTCAGAAAAATCAATAGTCAGTCTGATATCTGACAGATGACAAGGTAATAATACGATGAAGGTAAGTTATCGGATAGGGAAGAAAAAGAGATTATTTGGCAGAGGCCTGTGGAAAAGCTCCATGGAAGAAGGCGGCAGAGAAAAATCACAGTGCCTGAGCACAGAGCACCAGTGGGAGAAAGTCATTGCAAAATGAGGCAGGCTTGGGAAGTGGAAATTGGGACACTCAGACTCCTGATAAGCCAAGTTCAATTTCCTCAGTGTCTACCAATAAAGGTAGGACAGGCCTTAAACTGCTTAAAATGTGAAAATATATACAATCAGATTTTTATTTCTATGAGATCAATCTGACTGCTGTGCAGAATTTATCAGGGACATTGGCATTGGTCCTAAGTACTCACATTGGTTCTCTGTCTTCAGTAAACTTTCACCAAATTGCAATGATGTTCCTTGGAAATGATAACACATCCACTTAGTATACATGTGCCAATTATAAATTCATTACCTCTCAACTCCAAATCTATCCTTCACTACCTGTTGTGAGATAGCAGAGATGGGCCTTTTAATTATTTGGTTTTTGCAAGGAGCACAACAGTATGTTTTGTCAGTAGAAGTCACTTGAGGGACATTGCAGGAAGATGGAGCTCCCTTTCCTAGCTGGACTCATCTCAATGGGCTCTTGTGACATGTTTAGTTTTTTTGTTTATGCTGAGCAGTCAATGGGACATGACATTTTCCCATGGACAGCTTCCTTGGTGACCTCATCAAGTGGCTTTGCAGTGTGTCCTGAGATACAGTGCCTCCCAGTGGACAGCTTCCCCCAGCACTTGAGAGGGAAGTTTCCAGCAGTCCTGACAGTATGGCTCTTCAGTACCCTTCTCCCCTCCCTTGTGAGCCATGGCCACCCTCTCTCCAATTGGGTCCTCAGTCCTGAGGGGAGATAGGGCTCTTCCTTAGCTGCTCCCTCCCAGCCCTGGGTGTTATGGACACTTCTGTATCTTCCATCCCCCTATTCTTCAGAGTCCTCTATACCTCTCATCAGCCAATTCTCCTATTCCTCCCACATCTTATTAATAATTCTTTATGTTAAACTCTTCCTGTTCACATGAGTTCACGTTCTGTGTCCTGACCTTGACTGACAAAATTCTTAGACTTCAGAGTCTTGGAGAAACAAATCAAATAAATGTTGATAGATTTGTCTAGGGTAGAATTATCGGGTCAGTAAAATAAACATTGCTGAAGATAATCACTTTGGATTGAGGCTTAAAGGGATGAAAGAAAACCAAAAGGGAAAAAACAAAAGAGAGCCCTTGAATGTTTCCTAATTAAGTCCCAGGTCCTTGTACACATAACTCATAAAACCTCGCCATTACTCTGTGAGGAAAGTAATGTGATTACCGATTATGTGGGAGGAAACTGAAGCTCAAGGGTTGTGGCACCTGTTTAGAATGAAAGAGCTGTATAAGGCAGAGCTGGAATTTGTCTCACTCCACTACCTGAGGCTGCCTTGTCTCTTACACTCCACCTTGTCTGAAAACATTTGTTTATACATTGAGTCTTTCCTATCTGGAAATCCAAAGCCCTACTTACCCTACCCCCTTATAACTTACATAGCCCTTAACAGTATTAACACTGTATTTCTTTGGACAAAGAGTCCACACATACACACACATAGCCATTTCACCTACCCATATCCTCAGATGCAACTTCAATAATGATGTCCTCAGGTTAAGCCAACAACCCTCATTAAATACACTGCTAGCCCCTTCCACACTGATTTCCTGAGCACCTACATCGTCACTTCCCACCTTCATAGCTTCACCACTCACGTGTGTGTGCTATTTGGTTGATATCTGTGTTTGTTCCTTTTATTTGTTTTATAGGTTTATATGTTTACATTTTTTATGTCATTGTTATTACCATAAAGATGGTTATGCACTCAAATAAAGCTGGTGATTCATTAACCATTCAACAACTCAACAGCCACCGCTCTACCATGCCATGCACTGAGAGCTGGGTGGACAGCTATGAACAAGGCAGACCTGGTCCCCACTCTCATAGGCTTTCAAACAAACTAGAAACACTGGCTCGCCACAAGCTATTACTTGTGTGATGAGTGGTAAGAAAACCAAAGTTAAATTGATCATGAAAAGAGCAGCCACCTTTTTGTGCACAGAATCTGTTTGTGAGCAGGATCTTCCAGACAACATGTTCTGCAGGAGGGATGTCTACTGTGAAATCACTGGACCAGGAGAGGATGCCCACAGGTCTGAAAGTTCCATGATCTGTAGAAGTGCCAGAGTCTACGGGCTTCCCTTCTAACCCACTTCCAGGCCCAGAGAAGAAGAGAGTTTCTCTCTCCATACTTCCAGCTTCTTGACATTGTTTCCATCATCCAGCTTGCTAACTGCAAATACCTCCCTGCCTGCTGAGAAGATGAAGACAAGTGAGAGGAAACAAGGGAGCAAACTGTCGGAACCTCAAACACTCATCATCTCCCCCAAACTGGCTCGTAACTCTAGCCCCAGGATCCAGGAGCCTCTCAAGTGGTTTTTGGACAAGTATGTGATTGTTTCAGAAAAACAGGATACTGACAGGTGAACACTCAAAAGCAAAAGACATAATATCCAACTTATATTCCAATGCACAAGGGTTGGGCTAAGAGCCCGATAGTTTTTTTGTATTTAACTTTTTTTCTTACTACTAAATGTAGCCAACAAGAAATTCCTGTTTTAAGTATCATCCTCAGATTCCCTTTTGGAAATGAAGGATTTGCTGCCAGTAAAGATGGGATGCAATGTCCTTGGCTCTGTCAACTCCGGCAAGAACAGGGCTCTATGGGTTTATGCCATAGGTCCAGCACGTAGCAAATGTATAGACTAGTGAAAACCTGTGTTAGAAGTGAACGACTGGACTCCTGCTGAGAAAAGATGGAAGAGTGAGAAAGACCAAGATATATTCCCCGCAGGTTATGTGCCATGTACTCAGCGTACCATTAATGAGAAGAAGATGGTGAGAAGAAAATTATTAGTCCTCCAGCTCCCCAATTCAGGCACTGCACTAATATTTATCATATGCCTACTATTACCGTGGAAAACCAAAAGAGCAGAAATAGGCTAAAAACAGCAAAGTGAGAAAAAGGATAATGGACAGATACATGCATTGCTGAGCTGCCTTACACACTTTACTCACATTATTATATTTAATTCTCACAATAAGAATTTCACAAATGAGGAAGCAGGGGTTCAAAGATGTCAAGAACTTGCCCAAGGTCACACAGTTGGTCAGTGTCGAGGATAGGATCCCAACCCTTACCTTTTGATTCCTTTGCCTACACTCTTTGCTGCCACACTAGGCTGGCTGCTCATATCTCAGATGGAAAATGCTTGAACACCATGCTTCTTACCTCACTCAAGTGCCAGAAACATAGGCTGTTAAGATCCTGCATCCTGAAAACCATGAAAACTAGAGTTAGTGACCTTTTACCTTAGGTGAGACCTGGGGTTACAGAAGTCAAAAGACACAAGAAAGTGATGAGATACACTAGAGAGTCACTGCAGAAACCAGTTGGCTTCTCCACCTGGCCTCCCTTCCAACTGCAAAGCCTCTCACTCTGGATATTAACTGCTCATTCATTTACTCATTGAGCAATTACCTGAGGGCCTATAGATATTTGGATTACGATCTGTTCTCTGCTTTTGTGGAGATTACTGTTGGTTTAACCAATAGTCATACAGTTAAAGACATTAAAGGCAAGTCACAGAAAGAGCCGTGAAGAAAAGAAAAGGGCTTTATTAGAGCTTATGTTATGCCAGGGGACCTGATGTAGGTAGGGCATCAAGCAAAGTCTCTTCAGGAAAGTGACATTTAAGCTGACTCCAGAAGAATGAATATGACTTTATAAGAAATGTGGGAGAACAAGTGTCCAAGCAGAAAGAACATGGTCCCAGATGCCTCTCACACATGTGTTGTTTGACCAGATGTCAGCAAGGATCACAGGGGTGGCTGGGCCATGCTTCTCACACCAGGCACCACTCTGGTCTAGGCTTACTCATGTAGTGGGTATGCTGGATGGCAAGAGAGGGCAAACTGCAAGCATTTTTCAAGTCTCTACTTGCATGAAAGTTCTATTGTTTCATTGGCCAATGTATGTCACATGGCCAAGTTCAGAGTCAGTGTGAGAGGATGCCAAGAGCATGGATGCAGGGAGGTAGGAATAAATCAGAAATCTCCACTGCAGGAAAGTGTCACACAAGAACAGAAGGGAGCCATTCGGCCCACCCTGGTGAGAACCGGTCCACCTCCTAGAGTAAGCAGAGGCATTGAACCCCTGGAGAGTAGGTAGGAATCAGTAACTGAAAGGTAGAGATTGCTCCTGTTCTAGGAGAGGCAGGAAGATCTCTCTGAGACAAGCATGTTCCAGAGTTTGGAACTTAAGTCAGAAAACTACATGAGAAAACTATAATACTCTACTACTGAATAGGCAGAAGTGATTAGGATTAAAACTGGAAAGATGAAAAGGGACCAGGCTATAAAGAGCCTTGGAAGTCATGTTAGGGAGCTTGAGTTTTATTCCATATGTAACATCAGATTTTTATTCCAGAAATATCTTTATTGTTTCAATGTAAAGAGGTGGAGAAAGCTATTAGGAGATCTTCTAATTCAAGAGAAGAATACTAATGGCCTCACCTAGAATAGTAGCTGTTGAGATGGGGAGAAGTGTTCATATTTTAGATATAACAAAACGTAAAATTATTAGGACATGATGAAAGAAGGCACGTAGAAATGGAGAGTCAAAGATTAATTCAGATTTCTGCCTGGGGAAAGTGAAAAATAGGAGTGACAATATTTCCAAAGATAACTTGGAAAAAGTAGAATAATTGGGATGAGAGATGAGTATCATTTTGGATATTTTTAATTAGAATTTCCCATGAGACAGTCCAGTACACATAGAAGAGGGCCAAATGCAAAGTCTGAAAAAATAACAGTATTGAAGTACAAATAGAGGAAAATAAGCCAATCAAGGAGAGGTGGCAAATGGCTTTGCCCAAAATGGCGGTGAGAATCCAGAGGAGGCCAATATCACGGATAGCACAGAAATAGAATGCTGCATCCTGGTAAGTGCAGAAACCAAGCCAGCCTGAAACACAGGCTGCTCGCCAGCGGCAGCATCTGATAAGGCTGAGTAGTCCTGCAAGGTTCAAAGGAAAAGCCCAGGCTACAGACCTTGGGAAGACCAGCAAGAATTGCCATTCAGGAGTGAGAGCAGGCTGCAGCAATGGCAGAAGAGGATAGAGCTAGGGAAATACAGAAAGTGAGTTACAAAACTATTTTAACAAGTTTAACTGTGGAGGGAAAAGGAGAGAAGCAGACTGGGTAGAGAAGAATGGGGGATGAGAAGATGGCTAATGTTTTAAAGATCTGAGCATGTTTGAATGCTGATGAGAAAGCTCCAATAGCAAAGAAAGGTGTAAGACACAGAAGACAGAATGATAACCAGTTAATTTTTTTAAAGGGTATAATAGTCGTCCTGAAATTAATCCTTCTGCGTCACTTTCTCCTAGACTTCATCTCCACCAGTCTCAGGCACTTTGCCTGATCTCGCTATGGGGCCTCCCCTGGGCAGAGAACTGCACGCTGAAGCTACACTGCCCACGATCAACTGGCCTGGGCATCCCTGTCCAGCCACTGGCCACTCACTTCACTGAGTTCGCTGGTCATGTCTTTCTCATTCTGCACAATAGGAAGGGCAATTTATCACTTTCAACCTTGTGATGTGAACTTGAAAAGGATGACTTTCTGACAAAGTGCCCAAGTAGAGGCCCTACCCAAGGAAACAAAACAACCCCTCCTTCCCCTCTCCACATATCTCATCCCCCTCTCCACAATAATGCCTGTTTTCATCACTTGAAGGCAGCCCTACCAAAGCAACACAGCAGCATTAAAGGGGTGGACAAAAACTTTTTATTGTAAACAAGATACAGATGCCACAATATATAAAACCTATTTGTGTGTAATGAGCAAAGACCAGGAATAGTCATCATTATCGCCTCCAAGCGTGTAGGGCAAAGAAAAGGAAGGAAGAGAGAAAGGGCTCTTCGACCCAATACGCATCTGTGTGACTTTACTGTAATGGTTGTTTCTCTTTCTGATTGTTTATGAATAATAGTGATCATTGTTTCTTTAAAGATGAGCTGAACAAAATGATACATCTTGAAATGATCATTCATTCTGTAGGAAGGGAACGTAAATGAAACTAAAAGCCTGTTCGGCTGCCTTTATTCCAACCTCCCTTTGTATTTACAGTATTTGCCAAATCATATTTAATCCCATAAAGCCCTAAGATGTACATTTTTTGGCTCATGTATAGACAGCCTTACTCTATTGAAAAAAGATGCTGTATGTCTTTCATTTCCAAAGCAAGCTTCCCAGAATGGCCTAGCTAGGCAGGGCCAGAGGGAAACCACAGAGGAGGGTCCAGGGTTCTGGCCAGATGGCCCGGCCACATAGGGCATGGCAAGGGAGAGGGCCATGAGATGCTGAAAGAAATCCTAGAAAGTGGTAGTGAGCTATGGGAGCACGATGGCCTGAGGAGATACACACTTCAGCAGGGACCCCATGTCCTCAGGAATCACAAATCACAAGAATAAGGATCCCTGCCCTGGGGAGACCTCTATACGCTTCACATGGACCTGCCACCAACCCAGAGGGGCAAGTGCCTTAGACTGATTAACCCTGCTCAGTCACCCAAATCAATCAGCAGACATTATACTTGGCTACATCTCCAAATCCTGCCCTGCACAGAATCGCTTTAAGGACCCTTCATGAGGCTGGTGAAAGCAGTGCTCTTCTCAAATCCTGCCAAGTCCCTTTGGATCTTCATTTTTCTTTCTTCTCTCTTTTTTTTTTTTAATCCAAGGTTACAACTTCTTAGACACTGGCAAGTCCACTTTCCAACATGCCAGAGTGGCCTTGGGATATAACAGACATAGACTATACCCTTCCTTCCCCCATCCTCTCATGTACACATTTGCGTGCCCCTTCTTCCCTGTTTGTCCTTGACCTTGAGAAAGTTTCTTTCCCTCTCTTTGTCTGAAACTCCTCATCTATAAAATAGGGAGATATGTCTAATACTCCCTACTTCACAAGACTGTGATCAAATTTAAATGAACTCATGCACACACAGTAACTAATCCATAAAGTACTCAATAAATATCAGCAGCATGGCCTTTTTTGTTATTTTTATTAATGTTGCTGTTTAGCTATTTTCCCCTGAGAAAACTATCAGGCATCTTGAGGGCAGGGATTGTATTTTGTCTTTCTCTGTCTTTATCCACAGTGAAAAGCACAGTGTCTTATTCACATTTTATAAAAGCTATTAAAAAAAAAAAAAAAAGCAGAGGAGAAAGCAGAAGGAAAGTAAAACATGAAAAAAAGGGGGGGGATAGGCAATGAAATCAGCTCACAGGTGAAATTAGGATAGGTGTGAGAAGAAAAAGTCCATCTGATCCACTGAAATAAAAAACAATCAACAAAATTAATGAACATGATAAAATAACCTACGAAATTGGTACAACCCTCCCGCCCTCGCTCCGCACCACCCCACTGCCACTCCCCACCCCCCACTGAAAGGCAAAATGTACTCCGCATAGTAAACTGAAATGTTCGCAGTTAAAACAGAAACAGTGGCCACAGCCAGGCACAGGAGTAACCACGTACTCTGTGTTCTCAGGACAATGTTGTACACATGTTGCAGGAACTCCCCTTCTGCAGTCAAGCCAGACAAGTTCCTGTCTTCAGTGCCAAGGTAAATTGCCTCCAGAAATCCCCTTCCCCAGCCATTTGAGAGAAACATGACAGAGACTTCTGGTTTGGGGCCTGGAAATCAACCAATCAGGGCTCAGCTCTTTTGATCACCTGGAACTAAATAAAGTTTGAATTCTTCATTTGCATAAATGGATCTGATCGAGAACTGGGATGAGAATTTTCCCTATTTAAGAAGACCCTTTATTCATCAGAGTACACTTTCCCTTGCACTGAAATTTTTTTTTTTCAGTTTTTTTGTTTTTTTAGAAAATAAAGCTCTTCCTTTCCCTCCCCAAATTTCATGGTCTTTTGCTAACAAAATGGAGGCATATCAGAGATGGAAAAGTTCAGCTGAGCTCTGCCTCTCACTACACAACCTTAGCTGAGTGCCTCATCTTCTTTAGTCCTTGGTTTCCATATCTCTAAAGAAAGGAGGCCAACTAGCATAATTTCTAAGCTCCTTTTTGTAGACAGCCTGTCTATGTTTTAATGTTAACGTAGCCTTCGTGAAGTGGATTATTAGCCTAGCCTTCTTGCTGGTGAGGGGTTCTTGCCTGAATACTGACAATTGCTAACTAATCAGGGTGGTGGTTAATGAAGGCTGTAATGACAGTGGCAATTTCTTAAAATAAAATGACAATGAATTTGGCCACATCAATGGACTCCTTTCCCTCTACTATGCAATATTTTATGACAGCATTTTACCCACAGTAGAACTTCTTTCAAAATTGGACTCAATCTTTGACTGCCACTGTTTTACCAACTAAGGTTATGGAATACCCTAAATCCTTTGTTATCATCTCAACAATGTTCATATAACCTTTACCACGAATAGATTTCATTTCAAGAAACTATTTTTTTTGCTCATCCAAGAGGAGCAACTCCTCATCCATTCAAGTTTTATCATGAGATTGCAGCAATTCAGTACCATCTTCAGGTTTCACTTCTAATTCTTATTCTCTTACTATTTCTACCACATTTTCAGTTACTTCTTCCACTGAAGTTTTGAACTCCTCAAAGTCATTCATGAGGATTGAATCAACTTCTTCCACACCTCTGTTAATGTTGATACTTTGGCATCCTTCCATCAATCACGAATGTTCTTGATGCCATCTAGAATGGTGAATCCTTTCCAGAAGATTTTCAATTTACTTTGCCCATGTCCTTCAGAGGAATCATTATCTTTGGCAACTATGTTCTTATAAAATATATTCTTAAATAATGAGACTTGAAAATAAAAATTACCCCTTGATCCAAGGGCTACAGAATGGACGTTTTGCTGGTAGGCATGAAAAAAAAATCCCATTAATCTCCTTGTGCACATGTATTTCTATATTTCCATCAAAGCTCTTGGGTGATTAGATATGTTGTGAATGAGAGGTAATATTTTGAAAGGAATCTTTTTTTCTGAGCAAAAGTTCTCAACAACAGGTTTAAAATATTCAGTAAATCATGCTGTAAACAGATGCACTGTCATCTATGCTTGATTTTCCATTTATAAAACACAATCAACAAGGTTGATTTAGCATAATTCTTAAGGGCCCTAGGATATTGAGAATGGTAAATGAGCATTAAGTTAAATGACCTTCAACTTAAGGTCACCAGCTGCACTTAGCCCCCAGCAAGAGAATCAGCCTGTCCTTCAAAGTCTGAAGCAAGACATTGACTTCTCCTCTTTGGCTGGGAAAGTCCTACATAGCATTTTCTTCCAATAAAAAGATGTTTCATCTCCACTGAAAATCTGTGATTTACTGTAGCCACTGTCCTCCATCACACGAGCTCTATCTTCTGAATAACTTGCCGCTGTATCTCCATTAGTACTTACTGCTTAACTTTGCACTTTTATGGTATAGAGGTGGCTGCTTTCCCTACTCTCCATGAACCAACCTTTGCTAGCTTCCAGCTTTTCTTCCACAGCTTCCTCATCTCCCTCAGCCTTCATAGAATTGAAAACAGTTAGGGCCTTGTTCAGGATTAGGCTTTGTCTTAAGGGAGTCTAGTGACTGATTTGATCCAGACTACTATAACTTTCTCCATGTTAGCAATTCGGCTGTTTGCTTTCTTACAATTTGTGTGTTAACTGGAGTAGCACTTTTAATTTTCCTTGAGAACTCTTCCTCTTCATTCACAATTGGGTTAACTGTTTGGCACAAGAGGACTAGATTTCAGTCTGTCTTAGCTTTTGACAAAACTTTCTCACTAAATTATTTCTACCTTGTGATTTAAAGTGAGACATATACAAATCTTCCTTTCACTTGAACACTTAGAGGCCCTCAAAGGGTTATTAACTGACTTAATTTCAATTTTGTTGTATCTCAGGAAATAGGCCCAAAGAGGTGGAAAGAGAAAGGGGAACGGCCAATCAGCAGAGCAGTTAGAACATACACATTTATGGATTGTTTGCTGTCTTATATGGGCACAGCTTGCAGTGCCCCCAAACAATCACGCTAGTGACATGATAGATCACTGATTGCAGACCACCATAACAGATGTAATAATGAAAAAAAAATTGAAATATTGTGAAAATTACCAAAATGTGGCACAGAAACATGAAGTGAGCGCATGCTGTTGGAATAACGGAGCCCACAGACTTACTCAATGAACGGGATTGCCCAAAACATTCTATTTATTAAAAATGCAGCATCCACAAAGCACAATAAAATGAGGTGTGTCTGTATTCCTCAGTTTCTTCCCAGCTGCTTCAAGCTGATGACTGAATTAAACAGTCTGCCAGAAGCCACTTTGAAATTGCCTGAGAGCGTCACATCCTGCAGCCCAGCCCAAGCTCTTAAGTAAATTCTTCATCAGCTGAAACGCTGAGCCCTGGGCCCCTACCAAGTAGGAGAGTGCTTCATAGATGCTTCATATGGATATCGTCATCCAGGCTGGGAGTATGAGCATCACTCAGTGGTGAATGAACCAGACCAGCAAATCTTTGCCAGCTACCTCAATAGCAGGAGCTAGGAGGCAGGCTTTGCCGTAATCACTCAGAGAGGGTGACTCATTCTGGGGTCAGGGGAGATATGCTCTGCCTCTTTTAATTTGTTACATGAGCTCATGTTCTTCCCTCCTTCTTTCTGGAATATTTTAGTTTCGCATCTTCACCTTGCTTTTCCCTCTTATTTTTCTATTAGCTCCCAGCCTGAGCCTTTTCTCTTGGGGAACCTTCCCTGACCACCTAGTCTGAAACAAGCAGCTTTCCCTGTTTCTTTATTTCTGAAAACTCATCTCAGTTCACAAATATTTATTCATCCATGTAATTATTTGATACCTGTTTCCCCTTTTCTACTATAAGCTTCCTTCAACCTAGGAAATCCCTCCTCTTGCCCAATATCTTGCCCAGTACCAGGTGCACAGAGACTTAATAAATATTTGTTGAAAGAATGAATGAACAGAGTGACATAGAACAAAGTGCCTACATCGCCCCAAAACTGCAAAGAGTTGAGAGATATTTAGAGGTCAACTGCACCACTATCGTGACAGCGGATCTCAAAGCTGAAGGATGACAGTGGTGACCTGATGCGTTGCTCAGTTGAAGCAGGATGCCCTAGCAGCACACCAACAACTACAATCTGGATGCTACCCATTCACTCAACCCTAGAAATGCATGTTGAAACATTTATAACTTTATATCCAAAGGGCTGGGTAATCCTTACAAGAACTATCTAAACATGAACAAAAATCAGTTTTAAAATGCCATAAACCAAGTGACTTTGGCCGTAGGACATAATATGCCTACGACTCCTTGGAGAACATCATTAAAGTAGACAATTAATGTGGAACAAAAAGACTCCCACAGCATCAGCACTGCACACTGTGATTTTTCCCAGACATCCACCACAGGAACAAGATTCCCATGAACACTAAAACTTCCCCAAGTGTTTTCATTTGGGGATTAACAACAGATGAAGTGTTAGGCCAGAAGAAACACTTGATTCTCAGAACTCTCAAGATTATGGCTAGATCCTATGACATCTCAACAGCAAGCTGCAAAAGAGATAAAACTAGTCATTTCTAGTGAATGAAAATAGTACATATCATAAGAATAATACACATAATAATGTGTAAAGAACTTGAAGGGTCCTTAACATCCACCATTAAGCCACTTCGCTCTGGTCATTGTTTTTAGCAGGGTACCACAATGGACTGGCCATTTCGTGATCAACATTAGCTTGGCTCTACTGCTCTGGTGGAAACTTGGAAAAAATATTTTAGAAAGGAACTGCACAGTGTGATGAAAGAGCACAGATTTTGGAATTATAGTAAAATGGACTTATTTTCAGGCTCACCTCTCACCCGTTTTGTAGTAAAGCAGAAGTTATATTACTTGCTTCAGAGGGCTGATTGGGCCAAATCTGAGCCACCACCTATGTTTGTAAATAAAGTTTTATTGGAACACAGCTAGGCCCATTCATTTACATGTTGTCTATGGCTGTTTTCATGTTTTGATAGCAGAGCAGTTATAACAGGAAGTAGGAAGTAAAACTGGGTATAGAGGCAAACCAGGAAAAGCATTCCAGTGAGCAGGTTACCACTATGAGCCACTGGGGCTCCACCTCCCTGGCTGCCTCTGAGAGACTGCGTGGAGCACACCTCAGGGTTGTGCCCCTGAAGGAGGAAGAGGCAGCCCTGACACCTGTCCCACATTTGCTAGGGTAGTTCATGAGGCAGTAAAACCTTGGTACTTCCAGGCTTGCCACCTGCCACACACACTGAGCAACCTCCAAAGGCCAGAGACCACCCTCAGGAAGAAATACACAGGAAGCTGTAGAGTGAGACAAGAGGAGCTGAGGGCACCCACTGTGTCTGCTGTGCCATGCTAAGAATTCTCTGAGCTTCATTAATCCCCACAATTCTATTGCCGTCTATGTTGTTTCTATCTCCATTTCACAAAGGAGGGAAAAGAGGTTCAGAGAGGTTGAGTAACTTACCCAAAGCCACAGAGCTAATACAGGTTAGCCTAATTCCAGCTCCTGTACTCAACTGCACCTGAAGTCTGAAGAATAAGGGACTTGTCTGGAGCCCCCCAGAACCCATCCATGCCACAATCAGAAATAGAGAGCGTCACTACCTCTGGCTTATGTTTTGTCCTCTCTCACTGAACTCCATGACTTGAAAATGCAAAGTCTAGTGAACAGCTGAGCCAAAAACATATATATGTTTTTTTACTCAGCAAAGCAGATGATATTTGCTGTAAGTCAAAACACATGTCATCTGCACTATACATTATGAATCAAGGAGGTTCTCTCTACCCCCAGCTGTGTAGAGCAGCCCAGAAGGAATCTTCTCAGCAGAATCAAAATGTGCTTTGGATATGTAGAAGAGAAGGGGCAGGGAATACACAGACTCAGCCAAGTACAGATCAATCAAGGGCTTCGCTTTTCCTGGAACCCTACTTAGAAGCTGTAGCACTGGATCGACCCCTTGGACCTGCAACCAAATGAGAATTTCTGAGTAGCAGTGAATATTTCCTAAGAAGAGTCTGGACCCTGGAGAAGAACTGACATGGAACTGGCGGGGGGCATACCAGGAAATCCTGCTGGGTCAGAACATGGTTAAGCAGTTGTAAAACAAGCCAGTAAGCAAGAATGGGAAAGAACCAACACTTCCTGAGCAATAACTAAGTACTCAATCAACTCTTGTGGATGTACCTCTTACCACATCCACCGTAGAGGTGAGATGGTCAGCCATCTGGACAGGGTCACACAGCTAATGAGATCAGTTTACATTCAAGCCCTTCCAGTATGCCAGAATCCCAAACTCACTCCCTTATACCTGACAATCTCCATCAGGTGTATAATGAATGCCTACTTTATGCAAGATTAAGGAAGCCTGCTTGCAGCTGGGGCAGTACCTTGTTAAAAGTTGTGTACTCAGGGCTGAGCACAGTGCCTGGCCCAGAGTAAACTCCTTTTGGGGTTTCCCAGAACTCCACAGGGGAAGTTCCCACATGCAGAAGGAAATCTATGTAACTGTCATTGAAGTGATTTGTACAGAGGCCCATAGTGGCTCCCAGACACACTCTGGAAGGAGGTCCCGGAATTGCTGCTAAGAAGAGAGGAGGCCCCAGTACAGGGAGTGAGACCCAGACTCGGGGACGGGCATGAAACAGTCAGTGGGCAGCAAGCAGATGCCCCTGGCTGGAGTGTGTGGCTTGTGTAAGGGAGAAATGGGAGAGGAACGCAGAAGGGTTGGCAGTAGTCATACCTGTCATTGAATGTCAGGTCACAAACCCTGAAAGGTTTAGAAAATAACAACAATTAAACCTAATAGATGTTTTCTTCATGCCAGATGCTGTTCTCACAATCTCCAGCATTATTTCTCAACCTGGACACTCTGACCTTTTGGGCCAGATGATTATTTGTGGTGGGGGATGTCCTGGGAGTAGGATGTTTAGCAGCACCCCGGGCTCTACCCACTAGATGACAATAGAACCTTTCCCCCAGCTGTGACAGCCAAAAATGTCTCCTGACACTGTTAAATGTCCCCTAGAAGGCAAAATCACCCCCAGTTGAGAGCCACTGCTTTACACGTACTATTACAGTTTTGCAACCATAAAGTAGTTGCTATGACTAGAGGCATGCAGAAGATATGCTGTGTGCCGAGCTCAGTGGGTTTTCAAGGGGCAAGGTCAAGAAACTCTGCCAAGACGTGTTACTTCAGAGCCTGTGACCTTACACACTATGTTGTTTTTAACATGTCAAAGTATTAAATTGTAAAGGTACAGAATGCGGTAAGCCTTGGGATGCAGTCATGTAGACATTTATGTGAAGTGGCATGTTCACTAAAGATGCAAAATAACAATAATAACAAAAGTTTAAATCAAAGAGATGAAATTATAGAGGCTTAATTTTTCTTTAATAATGTTAAAGCTGTGTTTTTAAATATAGAAACATATACTTTAAACATTTTTAATATACTTTTAACATAAGGGAAGCATTTCATGGACTCCAGGCAATTGCCCTAACCTTATTTCTCCATCCATTCTCAAAAATAACTGGCTGAAATCAGTTCAGTGTCACTCATTCTTTGAGACTCTATGCTCAGCCATTATCTCTTCCTCCAGGAAGTCCTCTCTGGCTTTTCTGCCACTCCACTTTATCTCCTAGCATGACTTAACATGTTCATCCTTGCCAGTCAGAGAGGCATCCTGTAGTAAAACTTTATCACAGTCAGAACACCCTAATGTCATATTCAATATTCTTTCCCCATGAAATTACAAGTTCTTTGAGACTGGACAAAACTTCTTTTAATCATTGACTCTCTAGCTACTAAGGTGCCTAACATCACAGGGGGTATGCTTTATTAAATGTTTGTTGAATGAATAAACAAAGTTTGAGGAATCCAGAGTTACAGGCATAAAGCAGTGGACAGCTCTGTGACAGAGCTCTGCTCCTGAACCATGGCTGGGCCTCACACCCCAGGCAGAGGACAATGTCCCTTGAGTACTATGAACACAAAGGGTATAGGGGAGGAGAATGACAAGGTGTCTGTGTTGTGTAGTGCTCTCCCACCCCACTACCCACCCCATGGTTTCTCACTCCATTAGATTCCAGTCCTCTGCCTTGGGATACAAACAGAGAAACAGCAGGAAGTAGATAAAAGTGAAAAATACTCACCCTTTTGCTTAATACAGTCCTGGGGTCTGGGGGGATCCTCTGGAAGCATCAGAACTGTGTCTCTAAGGAAGTGCAACAAGGGTCAGGAAGTTGGCTGATCCCTTTTAAATGCAACCAACTCTAAAATCAACTTATGCGATAATGGCTCCTATTGATCAAACAATTATAATTGATATATGTAGTAACAGCTCCTATTTATCAAATACATAAATCCCAAAATAATTATACTCCCTCTTTAAACCTCATAACAACCCTATTATTATGACAGTATCACGTACCTCCGTGTCTCACTTCTTGTGTCTGTCAAATTGGGGTAACAATAATGACTGCCTCCTAGCTCTCCATGACCCCTAAAGGAGTTTATGCACATAAAGAGCTTAACATGGTGTTGAGCATATCATAAGCCCTCCGTAAATGGTATTTATTATCCTCTCCTATTTAAAGATCAGGAAACTGAGAAAGCCAAGATAAAAATCCTCCTATTTTTGTCTGCCATTCTTTCCCCCTAAAAAATAATTTACTCATCAGGTTAAGCATAAGAAAGAAGGAAATCAGTGACCTTAGCAAAGGATTGGGCCCACCTGGCTCCCAGGGGCAGCACAAATAGAAAAGTGCTGGGTACTGTTGTCTCCAGTCCCTGGTGCTTTGGTGCCCTCTGCTGGTATGAGGACTCAGCTTCTGGGAATTAGTGTTGGGGGGAGGAGGCAGGGCACCGGAACAAATGAGTGTGCCCATCTGCTCTTTGTAATAAAATCGCCCTCTACCTAAGTCTGCTAAGTCTGTCCATCCCCTATTTATATAAATATATGAACAATAATGCAGTGTTTCTGAGATTAAGTGAAACAGAACTTTTAAGGGAAGAATATTACAAAATAAAAAGAACTTACGTTAACAGAATGCTATAGGCACCGTATTGCCATATACATTTCCTCATTCAGTACATGTCAGGCCGGCAGGGCAGAGGCATGGGGACAGAGACAGCAGACTGCCAGGCAGAGGTGAGTGGGGAGCTAGAGATCACTGGAGCGCAGAAAAGAGCAGTGGCTGTACACACATAGCCACACACACACCTGTTCTGACATACTGACAAATGGATTCACTACTTTTTAGGAATATCTGTGTTCTCATATGCTCTCTGAAGTTTCCCATCAATGAAGTGTCAGCTGGCAATTAACAAGGCCAACGGACCATCCTAATAAAAGAGGAGTTGACGTCTATAGGGTAAGAGCCCACTGTAGGACAGACACTTCTAGGTGATAATTCATTTAATACAATAAGGAGGACTGTTCACTGCCGTTTTGTAAATTTCTGAGGTATTAGGTAACTTGCACAC
Source organism: Perodicticus potto (assembly GCA_963574655.1). Classification (NCBI taxonomy): domain Eukaryota; kingdom Metazoa; phylum Chordata; class Mammalia; order Primates; family Lorisidae; genus Perodicticus; species Perodicticus potto. The sequence continues at coordinate 44,657 of CAUYRH010132280.1, forward strand.
AATCACACTGCTGGTACACGGCAGAGCTGAGCTTCCCTGCCTGCCTCCTCATCTTCCCCTTCCTGCACCATGGGGGCACTGCACAGGGCAGCTCAACACCTCAGACCTCATCATTCCCTGCCCACCCCAGGGAGACAGTGACGCACGCTGTCAGCCTCTCAGAATCCAACATTGTCAGTGTTTAAAAAACAGCCTCCCCTGCTGCCTTTCAAAGAGAAAGAGAAGAATACATCTCAGGTCGGAAATAGTTGGATGCTGAAGACGAAATCAGATTGGCTTTCCTGGGGTGACTTAGTGGTTCTGAATTGTCCAGTGAAAACAAAACTTTGCCATCTGGTAATTACCTTGGGGCCGAGGTGTCAATCCCTCTCCTTCATCCGGCCCTCTGAAGGAAAACTCCAGCCGCTGGGTGGTCCAGATGGCCAGAGGCCTTTGCACAATGAACAGAGGCTGCTGATACATACGTGACTCCTTTTGCCACAGGAAGTCCTCCCATGAAATAATACATTCAGGAAGATTTTCCTCCTCATAAGTGGCTCTAGAGAGTCAGCAACTTCTGGGGAGGAAAGGATTCAAAGACTTCAGGAAATTTTCTGTGCATACGAACTCCCCAACCCTGTCTCTGTTAGTTAATGTCTTCCGTGCTTACCGCCACTATATCCATTCCTCTGGGGTAGCCGAAAGAACTGTCTCCCTCACCAGAGAAAGGAGAGAGTCTTTTGATAACAAGTGTTGTTCTCTCTCAAGTGGTTTCTCCCCTTCTCCCATTCGTTCTTGCACCGACAGTAGCACCCTGTGGTAACACTCTCTTATTGGACTTCATATCTGATTCACCCCCCCTGCAGAGAGTACCTAACAGCCTTTGAGAAGAGGGACATCCATAGAAGAGGCCAGAATTCTCCCAAGGAAGGGAGGGTTGGATGACCCTGATCTTCCAGACCACAAAGCAGCCGGAACTCCTAACAGGCACTGCTGGAGTCCTCGGCAGCCTCCTGCCGATCACTTTGTCCCAGTTTTCTTCCTATTCACATCAAGAGTTCAGACATGACATAATATAACAAGGCTTCAATTAGATGGGGATACATGTTCCAGTATACGTGACTTGGGACCGTCACCTAACCTCTCTTAGCTTGGTTTTCATTCTATGTGAAGCAAGAATAATAAAATTACTTCAAAGATTTATTATGATGATTCAACCTTTTGATATATTTGCCTGGCATATATTGAGTACTTAATATAATTTTTGCTAGTACATGAATATTGACATGATATTAATGTTGATTTTATTATTGATATAAATCTACATTAATATTACTAAGGTCAAAGCAGTGCTCATAGATGCCCTTGAGCCCAAAGTACACAGTTTATCCTCTATGGAGGGACTCCCATTTTCATCAGTATGGACGTTGGGAACCTGGTGACTGTGCGTTGTCGGGGCTGTCCTGCACATTGTAGGATGCTTCATACCCAAAAGTACCTTCCCTCCAGCTGCAACAATCAAAAATGTCTCCTGGCATTGCTGAATGTCTCCCGGGGCAGGGGGAGAAATTGTCCCCAATTGAAGACTCTACTCTGGTGTATCCTATACCAGTCACTCAACTTTCTTTAGTGGAAAAAGGGGTGGGGGGATCTCTTGATCATTCAAATGATTACTAAGGGAGAGATATTTTCAGTGTTAGCTCATTTTATTCCCCACAACAGTACTGTATGCTGTGCCTATTTATAGGTGAGGAAGCTGAGAACCCCAAGCCCTTCTAACTGCAAAGATGACTGGCACTCATGAAGGCAAGAGGTGAGACACAGCCTAAGAAAAGAGAGAACAGAGGCTAATTGGCAGGTCATAAGAAAGCCAGGCCAAAAATGAAGGCCTGGAGTCACAGAAAACAAAGAATAAATGTCACAGAAACCATGAGAAGAGACCAAGGGGCTGAGCACTAATTCTGGGTAAGGGGTGTGCAGGTTCTGGCCAGAAGCCCAGGCAGAGGAACAAATGTCCAGTTGTGAGGACTGTTTGAACCTGAAAGTGATGAGTCACATCTTCACCCTCACAAAAAGGAATTTTAGAGGTCAGTAAAGGTGAGTGTGGCCAGCTAGAGAAAAAACAGGTAGGAATGGAGAGGAAACAATGGATGAACGCTACTGGCATTAGCGAAGAATCAAGATGTAAGCCAGCTACACAGGGTTCACCTATTTGCATGGAATTTCCACCCTGAGCTCTGTCCTGCTGGAATAAAGCAGGGTGGAAACACTAGCCTATTCACTGAGACTGTTATTATTAGATGACTCACCAAGCAGGAAAGAGAGGGAAAAGGAAATAGACCAGTGTGACCATCTAATGAGGAGGTAAAGCCCTGCTCCCTGAGCTCAGAGGAGAGCAGAGATTAAAATGGTGCTTCCTACTGGTTTGCTCACATCATCTTGAGTGCTAAGCTGAGCCACCTGCACGGCTGTTGGATCTGGGAGTCTCAAAAGGAATAGTTTGAGGGTCTTGCTCTATAATTGACCATCTAGACAACCCTGGATGTATTCTTTTTCTCCCCTGAGCTAAAATTTCTTTATCTTTTGAAGCCAGGCAACAGCACCTGCCTTGAGTAGCTCTTTGTGAGGTATCAAGGAGAGAGAATTGCATGGAAGGTAGCCTAATATCTACCCAAGTTGAAGAAAAGAGGGTCTTGAGGCCTTATTTCATCACTTAAACTGTAAGACAGGGTTTCAAGTGTTTAATGCACAGATTCCCAATCTATGGCAGAGACTCTTAACAAGCTCTTCCTAATCTGGGTTCCTCTGTGTTTTAGCTACCTATTGCTGCATCTCCATTTACTCCAAAACATAGCAGCTAAATCAATACACATTTGTCATCACATGGTGTCTGTGGGTCAAGAATACAGACACAGGTCATCTGGGTCATCAGCTTCAGGGCCTCTCTCATAGGCTGAAAGTGTCTGCTGGGCACAGCCATCTTGAGATTTGACTGGGATGGATCCATTTCTAAGCTTATTCAGTGGTCATTGGCACAATTCAGCTCCTCCTGGGCTGTTAAGCTGAAGGCCTCAGTTCTTTGCTGGCTGTTGGCCAGAGGCCATTTCCATCTGTATATCATTTGGGCCTCTCTGACAGGGCAGCCTGCATTGCCCAGGCAAGCAAGAGTGAGACTCTGCCAGGAAAACAGAAGTCAGAGTCTTTTGTAACCTAATCACAGAAGTGACACCCATAACCTTTACTGTATTCCATTCATTAGAAGTGAATCCCTAGGGGCACCAACACTCAGTGGGAGGGGATTAAACAAGGGCATAAAAATCTGAAAACAAGGACCATTGAAGGCTACCTGAGGATCTGCCTACCACACTAGATTTCAAAGGGAGTCACCAGGCTAAACTTCCTGGTTCCCTTCCTGTGTCTGTCTGACAAGATTTTAGCCAACAACATGAACAGATTAATGTGCTACATTTCCTGAGTGCTTTCCCATCCCACCAGCAGGATGCAGACAGGCATGGTGACCCTGGAAGCCATGTATTGAAAGGGCTGAGTCAGGAGATGGAAGAAGCTTGAGAGGCTGACTCAGCAATTGAATGGTGGAAAAAGGGCATCCCCTGACCACAAACACCATTTTGGACTTTAAATCTGCAAAAAGTCACTTTCTATCATCTTGTGGCTATTACAAATTTAGGGGTGGTCACTATTAGTTTAATATTACCTACTATGTGTCCTCAGAAGGCTATGGAATAGACAAGGGGTATTGGAGTAGCACTGTGCACATGGGCAGAGAGAGAGAGGGCAATATAACAGTCAAAGACCGTGCTGCAGGCCATGAACTTCTCCCAAGACACACATGCAATCCACACACATCCTTCATCCACATATTTAGGATAAAATATATCCAGAAAAATATAGAAAATGTTGAATGTGAATGTATTTCTTATGGGAAATGATAACAGATAGGGTCTTCCATCCAACATAGAATGAATTATATACAATACATAGAAATTATACAATGCATAGAACACAGAATTGAAACTGCTCAACACAGGAGAATTTTAAAAAGAGCCTGGGTGCGGTGGCTCATGCCTGTAATCCTGGGACGCCAAGACAGGAGAACCGCTTGAGCTCAGGAGTTCAAGACCAGCCTGAGCAACACCCAATCTCTACTAAAAATAGAAAAAAAACAGCCAGGCATTGTGGCAGGCACCTGTAGTCCCAGTTACTTGGGAAGCTTAAGCAAGAAGATCTCTTGAGCCCAAGAGTTTGAGGTTGCTGTGAGCTATGATGATACCACAGCAATCAACCCCAGGGGCATAGAGTAAGATGCTATCTCAACAAAAAGAAGAAGAATAAAAAGAAAATAGAATTAAAACAGAAATATCCACTGCATAAAAAAGCAGGACATTGAGGATAAAGACAAGCAAGAAAAAGTAAGATCTAGAAGTCACAGAAATTGCAGAGAAGGCTCCAACCATAGAAATGGGGTTTTAGTCAATTTAAACTAAATCTCCAAAAGACAACCCAGGCCTAAATGGCATCTGGACTTCATGTGCAGAGATCCAGTAGAGGACAGAGGAACAAGAACAAGGATACAGGTCAGTTCCAGAGCAGGAACCCAATAGCAATCTGTGCTCAGGGACTCAAGCGATAGAATGACAGCATTCAGTACAGGATGACCTGGGTTGACGGCTCCTCACAGTTCACTGCTGAAAAGAATGAATGAGCTCATGATTAATGGTCACAGGTGATGGGATGAACCTCAGTGGACAGGACTCATTCCAAGAAAAGCCCCTCAAGAATATGCCAGGTCTTGACTGATTGGCTTCGGTCCATCAGTAGCTTTGTTCATTTTAGCAGCAATTTTGAAGAGCATAAAATGTGACCATGTCGCTCACCATCTTCTGGCACATAAATATGCTCATGTCATGCTTCAATCCTCAGTTTTACTGAATTGTCACTTCACAACTTCTAGCTGATCCTCAAATTGAAACAGACCATGAAAGGAAAAGACATCTGACAGCCCAGAAAACATCAGACCCCACAAACACACTGTTTGAAGGTGACTTCAAAAGACAGGTTTCAGATATGTTTCAACAAGCAGCACAGAGGTGGGACAATTGTGTAGGGTCTGAAGGGAAGGCCTTGGAAGGGTCAATCTTGTAAGTGTCTTTTCACTGTTCCATCGAATATATTTATTTCTTCAGTCATCAAATTTTTGTTAATTGTGCCTATTATAAGAAGGAGCTGATGACAGACAGAAAGAGATGCTTGTTTAGGTGGAAACAGCTCATTCAACACAGATTTTATCTCCTGATATCAGAGAGGTGACTCCCAGCAAGCTATCGAGGGACCTATGCTGGTTTGGGCATGTACACTGCCTAGTCTTTCTGCTCTGTTTTTGTTGTTTCTTAGTTTCTTCATTTGCCCATTTCCCTGCTAAAAGTAATCCTGTGCACTCTCTATTTTTCCCAGAGGTTATAGATTAAATAGATCAACAGAAATATAGAGGGTGCCAAAAAAGTACATACATTTTAAGAAAGAAAAACACTGCATTAAAATTGCAATATTCAAGGGGGCAGAGGCAAGATGGCCGACTGGAGCCAGCTTTCCACAGAGGCTCCCATCCAGAAGGAGAGTTGAAGAACAGAAGTTTAGCAAGAAAGATCGATGGTTCAGATCTGAGACAAGAGAGAAGGTTGAAGAATACCCATCAACCCTGCTGAGACAAGCTGCGATCCCAAGTACACAAACAAAAGTTGCAGAAACCATCATCAAGTGGAGGGGAATACCCTCCTCCATGAGACCAACTCATGGTATACTCCATACGAAAAAGTGAGCAAAGTTCAAATATCCTCCCATTTTATCCCATGGAAGACACCCTCTAAAAACTGGACCTCCTTCTCCTACTAGGGTGCCATGGCACTCTCCTGCCAGGCGTAAAACTGTATAAAACTCTATATATTCTCTACCTGCAATTTTGAACTCCCAGCACTCCCCTCCACTCTCACCCCGAGGTCTGGAAGCCTGTGCCCCATGGAGTCCAGATTCTTGGGCATTTTCTTGAGGGCTGTGGACAGGGCATGGGCTATTGCTGATCTGTGCTGATTCTCTGGCACAGGAGAGAGGAGAGGATGGTCAACTGAGAGTGAACCTCAGCTAGGAGGAAACCACACAGGAGTAGTGTTGCCCTCCAGGCCCAGAACAGCAGTCATGGTGAGAACAATAGAGCTTACACCCCTGGGGATATTTTGAAAGGACACTCCCAGTCTCTCTGGGCAACCAGAGGAAGCCAGGCATCTTCTCTGGTAGCAGCCACTGGTGGAACAGATCTGAGTTGGAAACACAGGCCCCATGAGTAAAGGGTAGACCTGAGGCAGTACCAGCCTGGGAAGAGTGTAGAATACTCACACACAGAGACAGCAGACTCCCAGGGTGAGGCTGACCCAGAGGGCTGCTTCACTGAATCTCAGGAACTGCAGCCAAGACTAGGCCATGGCACAGACAGGGCAAACAGCATATGTATTCCCAGGACAGAAACAAATTCTGTGAAGTTGTTCTGTTCGGTCAGCAACATCAATCAGGGGCAGGGCTGGAACTGAGTGAAACACCCCAGCCCTCATTAAGCACCTGAGGTTGTCAGGCTTCACCTCCTTCCCCTGAAAGATAGTGGCACAGAGTGGCAGCCTGGATGAGAAGACAGATCTCCCTGTGACTCAGGCAGGTGCAAAATCCCTGGAGCATCTGCTCACTGGAGGGAACTGGGTCACAGCCCTGTGGGTTACCAGTGACTGGGTGTGACAGAGGTGCAAGGTGAGGAAGGAGATATCAATCTTCCCAGACTAATTTATTTGCTGGGTGGATCCTTCTGACCTCACAGAGCACCGGAGCAAGTCATACTTGAGCTGCCAGCAGACCCACCCTATCTAGTTGCCGGAGACCTTTTGAACTCTCCCACCTGAGACCGGTGCTGACTGGGACAATTGACTTGGACCTCTTGAACTGGGCCAACCACTTGAGGACTATCCAAAATGGTACCCTGGGTGTGTGGTTGTGGAAAGGTTTGATTTTCCTTTTCCAATTGTTGCCTGTGGGAGGTGGGGTGAAATAATTGCTGGTATTTCTTCACAGTTCAGACTTCAATCCAGAGTAACTGATTCACTGGGGTAAGACAGAGACCAGCTAAAAATAAGGCAGAGCCACCTATCCCCACCACACCAAGAAAGTCCCCAGTTTCTCAGGCCGTAGCACTGTATGGGTCCTTGGCAAAGCTCTAGGGGAAGAGGTACAGACACCAGTCCATGCTTTTGGGCAAAGGACTGAACAATCACTACTCCTGGAGCCCCCAACCCAATTTCTCCTTATCTGCTCATCTAGCTAAATGGTGTAAAATAATCATGGGGCAGAATCAGCAGAAAAGTTCGGGTAACATGAATAACCAGAGTAGATCAATCCCCCCAAGGAACAATTTGGAGGACACAACTGAAGATCCCATTAATAAACAGATGGCTGAGATGTCAGAAACCAAATTCAGAATTTGGATTGCAAATAAGATCAATAAAACAGAGGAAAAATTGGAATCAGAAATTCAAGGAGCAATTCAAAAGTTTTCTCAAGAATTCAAGGAATTCAAAGACAAAATCACCAAAGATTTTGACACATTGAGACAAGAAGTTGCAGCCCTCAAAGATCTGAGAAATACAGTGGAATCCCTCAGTAACAGAATGGAGCAAGCAGAAGAAAGGATTTCTGACATTGAAGACAAAGCTTTCGAACGCTCCCAAACCTACAAAGAGCTAGAGAAATGGAGGGCAATAAGGGATCATTCTCTCAGACAGCTTTCAGATAAGTCAAAGAAAACCAATATTCGTCTCATAGGGATACCTGAAAACAATGAACTGGCATCACAGCTCACAGCAACCTCCAATCTTGGGCTCAAGTGAGTCTCTTGCCTCCACCTCCCAAGTAGCTGGGACTACAGGCACCCACCACAATGCC
>CAUYRH010132281.1:0-13510 GCA_963574655.1 Perodicticus potto
ACTGCCGAGGAGACACCTGTGCCTTGGTGTCTCCTTCACTTTACACTTAGGACTAAATGTGGAACCCCCATTTCCTATGCCTAGGTCAATTTCTTGTGAACTTCCTAGGCCTCAATTCCATGAATGGACTGTATCCATTCATTGATATACTAATTCACCTTGCCCCCGGCAGAAGGGACTGTATTCATTTGTTTCCTGGCCAAGGAACCCATACACCTATATATACCCTGAGACTAAAGGCCTAAAGGAGGAGACAGGGAAAGACCGGGAGAGGAACGGAGAGGGCTTCTCTCTCCCCACTTGAATTCTCTCCCTCTACCAGGAGCTTTAGTGTTTTCCGTATTCTTTTCTGTAAATAAATTCTGTCTTACCACTGGGGGGTGGGGGTGGGGAAATAATGTAATGAAGAATAATAAAATACATGTATTTAAAAAAAATAATAAAAAATAAATAAATAAATAAATAAAAATATATACGTAAGGCATTACCTTTTTTAGGTCCTGATGATGCAGAAGTGAATAAACTGAAATTTCAATATAATATTTAACAACATATGACATGCCGGAGTCAAAGTAAATGTTTATGACATTTAAGCAAAATAAATATAAAAGTCATATAAAAATCAGCATTTTACTTATAAACCAATGAAAATCCATCACTAAGTGGTGTAAAAGAAGCAATTGGTGACAGTGATAAAATGTAAAATTCCTAGAATGAATTCTTCAGCCATACTGGTTCATGAGGGAGATAAAAAAAGATGACTAAAATTTGCTATCTAATGTGGGATAAGACTTGAGCATGTGGATATTTATTCCACAACTTTTAAAAGGAAAACTGAAACCAGAACGATGTTGATTTCACTTTTTATTTTTTACTTTTTAATTTTATTTCAAAATATAAAGAGATTACAAATCCTTTTGGGATATGAATAGATTTTGTAATGCTTGAATCTGGGCTAAACATGTTCCCTTCACCCAAATAGTGTTCATAGTACCCATTAGGTAGGTTTTTGCTCCTCCACTCCACACCTCTTCCACCTGCTTGATTTCCAATGACTTTTACTTCCCTCTGTGCGAACGTGTGCCTGTTAGTTTCAAAGTACTAAAGAGTACATGTGGTGTTTGTTTTCCCATTCTTAAGGTACTTCACTTAGAAAAATAGTCTCCAGTTCCACCTAAATTGTTACAAAAGACATTAATTCATCCATGTTTGTGGCTGAGTACTACTACACTGAGTACATTTTTTTAACGCACTCATGAATGGATGGGGACTGGAGTTGATCCCACATCTTTGCAATTGATAATTGTGATTCAATCAAGTTCAGATATCTTTTTTGCAAATATGACTACTTTTCCATTGGGTAGACAACCAGTTGTGGAATTATTGGGTAGAATCATAGCTCTACTTTTAATTCTTTGAGAAATCTCCATACGGTTTTCCAAAGAGGTTGAACTAATTTGCAGTCCCACCAACAGGGTGTAAGTGTTCTATTCTCTCTGCATTTACATCAGCATCTGTTGTTTTGAACTATTTAAGTAAAAGCCATTTTAATAGAGATAAGACGATATCTTATTGTGGTTTTAATTTCCATTCCTCCGATGATTAGTGATATTGAACATTTTTTTTCATGTGCTTCTTGACTATTTATTTATATTCCTTTGAAAAATTTTGGTCCATATCTTTTTCCCACTTCTTAATGGGGTTGTTTCTTTTTTGATTTTGCTGATTTGTTTGAGTTCTTTATAGATTCTGGACATCAGCCCTTTATCAAATGTATAGTTTGCATATGTTTTCTCCAATTCTGTAGGCTGGCTATTTGATCTATTGATTATTTCCTTAGCTGTGCAGAGTATTTTAAATTTAATCAAGCAGATTACACAAACAAATGGAAAAACATATTGTGCCCATGTATCAGTAGAATCAACATTGGTAAAATGTGCATACTACCCATAGTGATTTACAGAGTCAATGCAGTTCCTATCACAATGCCAATATCATAATTCATGGATCTTGAAAAAAATAATTCTGTACTTCATTTGTAACTGGAAAGAGCATGGATAGTCAAAGGAAAAATAACAAATCTGAAGGTGGAATTCAAACTATACTACATGGCTATAGTAACCAAACAGCAGGATACTGGTGCAAAAATAGAAACATAGCCCAATGAAACAGAGCATAGAACTCAGATATAAAACCATCTATATGTAGCCAACTGATATCTGACAAAGCAGATAACTATGTACACTAGAGCAAAGAAGCCCTACTCAATAAAAGTGGGTTGGAAAAAGTAGATAGCCACATGCAGAAGAATGAAACAGGAACCCTATCTCTCATCACTCACAAAAACTAATTCAAGGTAGATAAAACATTTAATGATTTTCTTAAATTTATTTTGAGTGGCAAAATAATGTTTTAAAGTCCCACAGAACCCTTTTTGGGGTAGTTTGCCAGGAGATGTTAAAGCGATCTGGAAGACAACTAATAACAACTGCAGGGGGAGGCAAGGAAAGAATACACCTTAATGGTTTCCAAGTGGCATTATATGGTAATAACAATAAAACCCTTTTGATCTTGGCCTAAAATGTACCAGGCATGGAACAAAAGTAATTTAATCAAGTAATTTGGGTATTTAGGAAATCAACTTGTTAGAACCTCTCTTTACGCAGACTCCCAGGTACATTCAGAATCCATTGAGTAATTACATTTTGAGTTGAAACAACAATCACCTACTGACCCCAAATATTTCCCATTACCTGCCATTAAATTATACCAGGAAGTTGAAGAAGAATCTGTATAAAATGGTCCCCTTTCTGTTCTATTAAATGACAACCAAGCCTCCTTCCAACAATGCAGATGTTTGAGAGTTCATTTGCATTTCAGTATTCTCCTTGAAGAAGGAAATGATTGTGAAAAGACTGGTGCCAGAAATTAAAACAGCTCTCAAGTGAATAAGAATGGAAGTCAAGTTGGGAAGGAATTCAAACTTTTCCTTTATTCTTCTTTGCGTGGTTTTATCAGCTGCAATTAGCATGTACTATTTCTTCTAATTAAAGCATTTCAGTAGAGATTTTTTTAAGGGTAAATAATGTGGCAACTCAAGCAAGGCATGAACTTCTCCAAGCCTCAAATTCTAGAATCTCCAAAAAGGTAATACCTGTTCTTAAGAATAAAGGTAGGAAATGTGCTCATATTTAACATATCTTGAGTCCATGTTCATGAGGCCAACACTGTCTCCAACACCATTAGGCCCTTTACTCTGACAGCAAACCTATGAAAATGTAGTTTTGTTGCTTCAAGGTCATAAAGCCACAGCACAGACTCTGAAGCCAGAAAGTTGGGCCCCAATTCATTAGCTCTTAGGCAAGACACCCTAATACTCTGTGGCTTAGTTTCTTCATTTGTATTATAAAGTACAATAATAACATCAACACCTTGGGGAATTTCTGTGAGAATTATATGGATGTACATACACTAGGAGCAGTGTGAGGTGAGTGGTTCCTGCCATGAAGTGTGTTATCATACCTCCGCACAGATTTGCTATGAGAAACACATGAGGTAACATATTTGAAAATATTTGTATACATTATAAATCTACACATATTACTGCTAAAATTATATTCCCTATAGAGTAGGATACAGTGTGTGGTTTGGTTCTAATTACTTACTGCAAAGAAAACCAAAAATTAAGTCAAAACTCACCAATAGATTTCTGTTCAACAATTTCTCATAGTTTAGGTCAAATTTTTTAGGTCAAATTATTTTTGTTTCTATGTTTTATTAATAGATATTGATTCTAGGGAGGAAATCAACACTGGAATTGACATGAATTACATTTTATTAAAAATTATGTACCCCTCTGTGTTTTTCAATCACCAAAGGGAGAAGTGATTGGACTGGTTCACACAGAGCCTTAGGAAAGCTCCGCTACTCTAGAATATAGCCATGTATGTGTCCCTGTATGTGTCAATGCAGGGATGTGTCTGGCAATATCACTTATCAGATTCTGTCTCAATGTCAAATGTATCTAGTGTTGAAGGGGCTGCCCATGCCACATGCCATGGAGGACCTTTTCCTGGAGCACTGGTGTCCATTGTACAGCCTGATGTCTGAAAGCCACAGACCACTGAGTCACATATATGCCCCAAGTCTTCAAGAAAAATAATGCTGACAATTATTGTGAACCGATAGAAAGCCAAGGACTTTTCTATGTGCTTTACATGAATATCACCTTCAATCTGCACAACAAACCTAGAACAAACACAATTATTAACTGCTTCTTAGAGATGCACAATTGAAACTAAGAAAATACTGGCCCCATTGTAAGTGACAGAGCCAGGCTCTGAGCCTAATTTTCCCTGATCACTAAACACATGTTCTTTATATTCAGTGCATGTTTTACAACTGCTGGTTTTCTCTCTTCTCCCTCTCCTTTCCCCAGTGTTATAATAATCCTCTTATTCATGCTTCTCTTCATTTCAGAGATCAAATACTTCAGTTGCATATGGACAAAGGACTTGCCCAAAGAAACAAAATGACACAGTATAGATTAACAGTGGCAACTTAAAGATTCAAACAGACTTTACCATAAATGCTTAAAATGTGCCAAGGATACTTCTAAGCCATTCATACATATGTATTCATTGAATTTATACAAGAACCTTGTAAGGTAGGAGCTGGTACATGAAAATGAAGCTTAATAAATGTCTTCATAACTCGCAGTCTGGAAGCCACAGTGCTGTTACTTGAACTCAGACAGTTGCTGCCCAGTGCCCCTTATTTCAGTCACATGACTACAACGTTTCAATCCTCTTATTCCTGTGAACTTGCATAAGAGCCAATAGAAACTATGCAAGCTAATGAATGGAGAAAAAGGAATTTTAAAAAATAAACAGAGTGGGAGTCTGAGGCAAGAGAATCACTTAAACCCAAGAGTTTGAGATTGCTATGAACTGTGACACCACAGCACTCTACTGAGGGTAACATAGTAAGACTCTGTCTCAAAAATAAATAAATAAATAAACAGAACCTTAATCACTTTTATGGCAATATTAGGCAGTTTGACACACATGTAACTATAGTCCTTGAAGGACAAAAGAGAAAGAATTGGTTAAAGACAAACAAATGTTAGCTGAAAAACTCAAAAATATAATTAAGAAAAAATACTTGCATATCTGCATTGCTTGGTAAATCAAAGGAAAAACATAACTGTTATTGGCATGATCACCTTGTCTACTACTGGAGCTCATATGTGCATTCATTTTGAGCCTCTACTCATGAATTATGTTACTATAATCCTACCTGCAAGATAATTCTTGCATTCACCCTGAGTTCTCATTTTCTGAAACTTATATACTATTATAATTATGTCCTAACTATTCCCACTTTTTCATTTACTCTCCTAACCCACCCTACTGGTGCACTGTCAATTTATTACTTTAAAATCACAATTATTGATCTACATATTCACTTTGTGAATATTGATTCACAAATTTGAGTGCCTACCATGTATCCTACACTACTCCTGCTCCTGTTTTAAACACAAAGGGATATGGAAGTGACTAAAAGTCCTTGCCTTTATGGAGCTTACAGAATGGTATTGGTGACAGACTATATATATCTGTTATTATATATTTTGGACAAATATCCAGATTATGTAAAGAACTTTGAAAACTAGCCAGAAAAATAATCCAATTAGAATATAAAGACATGAAGAGACATTTCTCTTAAAAGATACACAATAGAAGATACACACATGAAATTATATTTTATATCATTAACCATTTGAAAATGTAAATTAAAACTAGAATGAGAGGCCACTTAGACCTATCAGACTGTTTAAAACAAAAAACACCAAATGCTGACAAAGACATGAAAAATCGATCATTTACAAATTGCTAGTGGGAATGCAAAATGGTCAGTACTTTGGAAAAAGTTTGCTAACTTTTTTCTTAAACATACAATTAGCATAGGACCTAACAACTGTGCTTATTAGAATTTATCTCAGATAAAGGGATACTTGGGTGGTGCCTGTGGCTTAGTAAGTAGGGCACCGGCCCCATATACTGAAGGTAGCGGGTTAAAACCCGGCCCCAGCCAAACTGCAACAAAATACAGCCGGGCATTGTGGCAGGCACCTGTAGTCCCAGCTACTCGGGAGGCGGAAGCAGGAGAATCACCTAAGCCAGAAGTTGGAGGTTTCTGTGAGCTGTGATGCCATCGCACTCTATCGAGGGTGATAAAGTGAGACTCTGTCTCTAAAAAAAAGAAAAGATAAAGGGATACTTGTGTCCATTCAAAATCTGTACACCAATGTTCACACCAGCTTTACTCATAATAAACCAAACTTTGAAGAGACCCAAATGTCCTTCAGCAAGTCAATTGTTTTAAAAGTAGTATATCCATATCATGGAACACTACTCAAAAATAAGAAGGAATGAACTATTGATACATGTGACAACCAGGATCAATTTCTAGAAAATGATGCTGAGTAATATAAAAAAGCTATATACAATGTGATTACATTTATATAACATTCCTGAAATCACAAAACTGTAGAAATAGAAAATGAATTAGTGGTTGTCAAGGGTTAAAGAAGGGGTGGGAGCAGGAGGGAAATGAGTGTGCTTATTTAAGGTCAACGTGCAGGATCCTTGAGATGATTGAAATATTCTGCATCTGGACTATATAGATGTTAATACCCTGAGTTGATTATGATATTGTATTAAAAATTTGGAAGATGTGACTATCAGGGGAATTGGATAGGGGTATACCAAATCTCTTTTTATTATTTCTCAAATTACATGTGAAATCTGTAATTATCTCAAAAAAGTATAATTAAAAATAAAACACCACAATGAAGACCAAAGTCCATTCCTTGCCATTGACTACACTGAGTCATGCTAGTCAGTGGAATTGTAGCCTGGTTCTAACACTTACTAACACCATGACTGTGGTGAGTCCACTTAATATTTCTGGGATCCTGTTTCTTCATTTTTAGTGTGGTTATGATAATGAAAGACACTAATGTTGTAATAAATAAAGGTTATAGATGTTTGAAAGCATATAGAAGGAAAATATAGCTCAGTGCCTCTGGCATTCTTCAATTCCTGGCTTTTTCTTTTTTCACACATTTAAATGATTTTCATATAATCATTATTTCATTGATCTTTTCATCATTTGTATTAGTTCAATAAGATAAGTTTTATCAACTGATCTTTCACATTATATAGGATCAGGTCCCCATGAAAAAGTGTTACTTTGTGGCTGTTACTGTTTGGTGACCCATTAAAATAACTAGGAGTTTATAAGCGAAACAAAAATCAATTTCAGACCATTAGTACAGTGGCAGTCCATGTCTTTCTGACAGGTCACTCAGTCCCAAATGTGCAGAACTAAGGGGAAAATTACTCAGGGTATTAAGATCCATTTGTCATTACCATAAAAATTTTAGTTCCTGCTTAATCAAACCTGACTGGAAAATTTCCATATCACATAAGATTAGAAGCCCTTTGAATTCCTACAAAATGTAAATTTTCATGACACCATAGGGAAGAAAATATGCTATGTCCTCACATATACAAAGTTTTATGAATAAAGAGAAAACTAAAATAATGTAGCTTTATCATTAGGATATACTTATAAACCAATGAAGTCAGAGAGATAACACAAGGCCAGATATCACTGCCGCAACTTAGCTCCAAGACCCCACTCCAGATCCTCCACCACTGCTGCTGGAAATGTACCAACGTCCAAAGCTCTGCCAGGAATCTTAACCTGCTAGAACACTGGGACTTGTTTTGAAAAAACACCCATAGTCCAGAAACTTATGACTACTGCCTGAATAGCAACTACCTGCAATTGACACCTCTCTGGGGAGACCCCAAGCAAGGCAATCCTCCCAGCACCAATAGAGCTTAGCCTAGCTCCCAGTTCAAACACCCTACAATGATATGGTGAAGAGTCCAACACCAGCACTAACAGCGCCCAACAAAGGCTTGAACACAGGCAATTGCAGAAGAACTGCATTACAGGATTCTGCACACATAACCCACCCCCCCCTGCAGTGTCAACATTCCAGAGTAGAGGGAAAAATCACTATTTAGGGACTTCTGTATCTTCTTATTAAACAAGAGAGTTTCCAGCAATGAATAAGTGCCCAGCAAACCTATTAGGCATGCTGAATGAGAAGGACCTATGTCCCCTACCCAATGGCCAAGGCTGTGGCTGCTGAAATCAGTTCCATCCTCCCTGTGGCAGGACCTTAGCACAGCAGCTGCCACCCCTTACCTAAGCATTCCACAAGTGGACTGAAGATTACCCCACCCTTGCCTGTCACAGCTGATGCATGAACTTGCCACTGGGGGCCTGAGTGCAAACTCGACCAGTCTTACTCTGCCCAGCTTTGCCCCCTACTGCCTGAGTTAGAATGCCTGGTCTTGGGACCTGGGGATTTCACAGCCCAATCCACCACTTAGGACACCTAAACACTCTTCCCACAGGGCTCAGGTTGACCTCAAAAGTGAAGACAACAGAAATAATAATAGATGAATAGAACTTAAATTATAGAACTCCTGAATAGCAAAATAAATAAATGAATAAATAAATAAAAATAATAATAATAATAATAAAGAAAGAAAGAAAAGAAAAGTCAACAGCATGAAGAGACAGTCTGTTGAATGGGAGAAAATATTTGCTAACTGTTTATCCAACAGAGGCCTAACATCAAGAATATACAAAGAACTCATCAACCATACACATACACACAGTTACATTAAAAAGCAGGCAAATACATGAATAGACTCTTCTTTTCAAAAGAAGATATGCAAATGCCCAACAGATATATGAAAAAATGCTCAATATCACTAAGCATCAGAGGAACACAAATAAAAACCACAATGAGTTATTATCCCACCTGAGTCAGAATGGCTATTATTAAATAGACAAAAAATAAGAGATGCTCATGAGGATGAGGAGAAAAGAAATTCATACATTATAGGTAGGAATGTAAATTAGTACAGCCACTGTAGAGAATAGATTGTAGATTTCTGAAAGAACTAAAAATACAACTACATTCCTTCTTGTAATTGCACTACTGGGTATCTGTCCAAAGGAAAAGAGATCAATATTTTAAAAAGATACTGTACTTTTACTTTTATCAAAGCACTATTCACAACAGCAAAAATAAGGAATCAACCTAAGTGTCCATCAGTGGACGATTTCATAAAGAAAATGTGTTATATGTACACAATAGAATACTATACACCCACAATAAAAGAATGAAATCATGCATTTTTAAACAACTTGCATGGAACTAGAGGTCATTATCTTAAGTGAAACAAGCAAGGAGCAGAAGGACAACTATAGCATATATTCACTCATAATTGGGTGCTAAACAATGAGTCCACACGGATGAAACAAGTGAAGTACTAGATGATGAAGACTTGAAAATTGATGGGACAGTAGAAGGAAAGATGATGAGATGAAAAATTAGTTAATGGTTCAATGTACATTAAATTGGAAATGGATGCAAGTCATGGATAAAATCCTTGATCTCTATAAAATCTATGCACATAATAAAACAATGCATGCACTCCTCTATAATACTATGTTGGATATAAGTGGTGACAGTGGATGCAGAGAAGTAAAAATAATTAGAAGTCAATAATTACGAAGGAGAGAAGAGGGAAGGGATAAAAACATACCTAATAGTTACAATGAACACTATTTTGGTGATGGGAATATTTATAGGCCTGACTTAAGCATTTTAAAAGCTATCCATGTAACAAAAATATTTGTACCCACTTACTATTCTGTAATAAAATAAAACATAAATAAATATTTAAAGTGTAGTTAGAAAACTACCTTCCAAAACACCTGATAAAAATTAATGAATAAAATTACAAATTATTTAGAGAAGTTTCTCTTCATAACCTTTGCCCATCCTGAGATGGGATCACTTGTTCTTTTCTTGCTAATACGTTTGAGTTCTCTGTGGTCTGGTTATTAAACCTTTGTCGGAGGCATTACTTGCAAATATTTTCTCCCATTTTTTATCTTATTAGAAACTTTTATAGTCTAAATCTTTTGTTATCATGAAAATACCTTCTGCTAATCCATGGCTTATCTTTTAAATTTCTTTACAGAGATTGGATGGAAGTATGCTGCTAAAGGAATCAATCTTTTCCTTTCAGCTTTGTTTTAAGTAATCCCCTTTAAGTAATCCCCTGAAACTGTGAAGATATTCTCCTACATTTTATTCTCTAAGATTTCACTTTAAGTCTTTACTGCATTCAACATGGGTTTTTGCATAAGGGAGAGACCAAAGGTCTGATTTTGCTGTTTGCTCTATGAATAGTCAATTACCTCAACATCCTTCATTAAACTGTCCTTCCTTCTCCCATGACCTTCACCACCGACTCTGTCAATAACATGTTTACATACACATGTGAGTCTTTTGGGAGCCCCTCGGTTCTGTTCCCCGTGCTTAGCTCGCCTACCCCTAAGACAACTCAAGACTGCCACCTCTGTGTGACGTGCTTCCAGACTCAGACAGCAAGCCACCCCCAACCTTGCCCTCCTTCAAAGAGTTCCTGTCCGCTCTGGATCCATTATTCTTCCGTATAGATTTCAGAATAATCTCATTGAGTTTAGTGAAAAATTCTATTAGAGTTTTAAAATTAGAACTATATTAAATCTATGAATCATTTGGAGGAGGATTAATATCTTTATGATATTGGGTCTAATCTGTGAACATGACATATGTCTCGGTTTTTCTAAATGTCATTCAGTAAATTTTATCATTTTCCCGACAAAAATCTTGTATATTTTTAGTATTTCTAGGTAGCTGGGTTTATTTTTGTTCGTTTATTTTGTAGCTATTGTAAATGGTATTTTGTTTTAAAAGACCTCTTATAACTGATACATAGTATGTGAAAATATAACTTTTTAATTTAAAAATACAGTATCTTGCTGAACTCTCTTATGAATTCCAATTGTCTAATCTCTTGGACTTGCTACATAACAGTCATCTCATTTGCAAGAAAATGACAGTTTAGTTTCTTCTTTTACACTTGATCTTAGCCAAAAGGCCCGAGAAGTGGGTATTCTTCTTATAATCTTTAAAACTTCTATTTCCTATGCTTATTTCTCTAGCTAGAATTTCTTGCACTACATTAAATTGTATGGTGAAAGTGGATATCCTAGATTCCTCCCCCTCCCCGATGTTAACAAGAATTATTTTAATGCTTCACCCTTAAGTAAGATGACATCTGTAGTGCTTTTTAAAAAATAGATACTTGTTATTACATTAAAGCATTTTTTTTCTAATTCTTCTGTGCTGTGTGTCCTTTTCTTTTTAGGAAAATCCTAAATGGACTAAAGATTTTTTTGTGTGTGTGTGGTTTTTGGCTGGGGCCAGGTTTGAACCCACCACCTCTGGTATATGGGGCCAGCGCCCTACTCCTTTGAGCCACAGGCACCACCCTGGACTAAAGCCTTTTATGAAATGCTTTTAATGTGTTAATTGATATCACTGTGTTCTTTCACTTTCTTAGTGTACTTAAGTGCATTAATTGAATTTCTTTCATGTCAGGAGAAATCAAGGGTATTTTTTAAAACCATAAGACAGATCTTATAATCAAAACCTTTTTACTTAAACCTCAGGCTTTACTGGCTGATTAGCTTGTCTACATCAATGGGTAAAGTTTACAGTATGCTAATTATGCCTCAGTATACAACAATCTGAAATCTGTTTTCAGATTTCGACCCACATTGCCAAGATTGGACTATCCCAGGGCAAAACCACTTGGTGGGTTCTGACATTAACGTAATCCATACTTTCTTCGGGAGTTTTCCCTCAGAGGTAAACAAAAGAGCTGCCATGGCCTCGGCTGCCTAGAAGTTCAGCCATGTTTTTCCGTCTTCCTTTTTCATGGCCTCTGGTTCTCATTTTACGGAAAAAGTATTTTATTAAATTACTCTGAGATAACCCATTGCATTTTCTTGAAGTTGTATTTCCATCTCTGTTCCTCTAGTATCTGTACCTGCTGGTGCCTTTCCCGTACAAGTCTTGTTTTCCAAAGGTGTGGTGCTATTGGGTTGTGTTTTTACATTTATGGAGGAAGGACTTTGTTGACTGACCTGAGTCAGTGGCACGGAGCACCTCCCTTCCAGGTGGCTCTGTTTTGCCTGGCCACCTGGGCCCTGGATAGGTGGGAGCTGCGTCAACACACGTGGATAGCAAAGTTTATTTTGATTCAAGGGTGACAAGTGGGCAAGTGTGGCTATACTGTACCCGTGCTCATAGCAAATTTGGGATGGCTTTTCTCTATCCCTGGAAGAAAGTGTAGCTTCTTAGGAAGTGTTTCTCTTCTTTGAATCTTCTGTGGCTGGTACACAGTCCTTAGCAAACCCCATACCCTCTCCTGCCCCACCCCTTCCCAAGGCTGGCAGGGAGGGAAGAGACTCTGTGTCCCCTGCAGCTATTGTGGCCTCTACTCTGCTCTATCCTCCCCTCAACCGTGTCTGCCGTCCATTTTCTTGAAATCCACGAAAATCTCTTGCTTCCTCATAGTCATCCTCCGTCCCACTCTCTCTTTTTTCTTATTAATTTTATGCTTCTTTAATAACATTTCAATGGAAATTTTGCAGGCAGGAGGGAAAAATGCTTATGCTTGGTTCACCGTTTTAAGCCAGGACCCAGTCATATCATCAGTGTCCAGTAGGGCATCTGGGGCGCGCATCAGAGCTGTAACTGTGGGTCTCCCTGCTTTACGCCCACCCCTCTCTCCTCAGACATTGGCTTTGCTCTCACTCCACCAGCCTGTGAGCCTGTGAGAGCAGGAGCTACCCTGCTTCCCAGCCCCAGGCACAGACATGGCACGGGAGAGCTGCCTCGAAAAATGCACAGATGGCTTTTTGGAACATGAATGTTTGTTGAATGAGTCAATAAATGAATTAACATTAATAGTATAATCAGATTTTAAGAATACATTTGTAAATAAATTGGACAAAAGCCTTCCTTTTCCTTCCTCATTTGAAAATCAAGTAGGGAGTATTTTTAATTATGAAAAATTGATTGTTTTCTTATCTCAGTCCCACAGTGCAGTCCGCACAAGCTCCAGGCAGCCCTGCTGAGAGAGAATTGACACTGGAGCTTAGCCCAAGCATGAACAGTGCCCTGGGACTCCAGCTACTTCCAGTGTTGGAAGGTGTTTTCCAGGCCAAGGGAGAGTCTCTAAAATATCAAATGTTTTCCTATCAGACTTGTAAAATAAAGGCAATGACTCCAGGGAACTTTGACGTAATAAAAAACTTTAAATATTACACCAGAAAATTTCTAGGGCTCAGGTCAACCAAACTTACACGTAGTGAACCTCTATAAAGCTTGCATCATTGTGTAGGCTTAGATACAGCGCAAACCAAATTATGTTATCCAAACTTACCAGTTTTTTTTTTTTTTTTTTTGCTTTTATTTCAGTTGGCTTGCACTCTTAGTTTCCTTGTTTTGTGG
>CAUYRH010132282.1:0-11490 GCA_963574655.1 Perodicticus potto
AAGAAGAAGAAAGTGATGAGGTTTTGAAGTGAACCCGAAAGAAAGGGTAAGGATGGGGGGAGAATGGAACCATTTCTTCTCATTCTGAGATGAAAACCATGGCCAATGGATTAGGGAGGAAAATAAAAACCTTAAATTCCAGAGACACCAAGGACACAGCCTGGTTGGACTCATTCTGTGGTGAGTCCTCAGGCAAGCCAGGCAGCCTGTCTGTTCTGGAGACTTCAGAAGCACCCCACAGAGGTATAGCACATTTGGAGAGTACCGGCTGGAGCCTGTACAACACTGTGGGCCTGGGTTTTATCATCATACAGTGTGGACCCTTCCTCATAAGGATGTTATCAGAATAACAACTTTGTATGGGATATTAAATCTTTCTTTTTGCTTTTTAGTCTTGGTAAAGCAGACTTTATTCAAGGGGAGCCATGGTTTAGGGACCATGGCAACCAGATCTTGTAGAGGCAGAAAGAGAGTGGATTCCATTCCTGGGATAAATGTTCCAAAGCCCTTTGTCTTCACATCCCACACTGTCTGCTAACACCTATGGTACGTAATCTGAACAAAACCACTCTACGGGACGTACTTTTTTGAGTTCCTCTTGACATGGTGGGACATGCCTGTGGCTTCCTTTGCTCAGTGAGTATGCCTTATGGTGGTTTTGTCCTGATGTGCTGTGTTGGCTAATGTATCACAGTGTCACTAAAGGTTTTTTTGTAACATGTTATCAAACAACGTCATAACTGAAATCTACTCGTCTTCCTGCAGGCACAGTTCAGAAAGCAATACTAGCTGTTCAGTCATTTAGGTTCCCCAGGGGCAATACACAGCCATCTGTGTACCACTGATGTAAGAAAGGAAAAACACCCGACTACAGTCAAAACGAATTCATTTTTCTCTCCAGTACAGATCCTAACACGTCTCTAAGCCTTCAGCTAACTGACCCTTCTCCTTTCTAATTGCTTTTCCCATGACTCAGTTCCTGTCTCTTCTGGTCTTTAATGATCTATTAAATTGTGTTTCTCAGATTTCTTCTACAGCCATTTAGTACTTCAGCATAAGGCTAATCTTTCAGTAACTCAATGCCTTGAGTAAAGGCCTTAACCTGCACAAACTCTTAGCCTGTTCTGATTTTGACAACCTGACTTCATTTTCTTAAATCTGGTACTGTTTAAGAAAAAAATAACCTAGACTATACATGCTAGGGATGTCAGAGACCAAACTTATACAACCCATAGAAGATAATTCCTTGGGGAGGCTCTTCAAAGATGGGAGAGAATTCATTTTTAGCCAGGCCTGCTTCAAAATAAGAACTTCTTGCCCTTCCCCCGCTTTGTGTTTGCTCTTAACCTATGAACTGGTAACAAAGATTAAGTCTCTAATATTCTCTAAGGTATCAAAGCCAAGTGTTTGCATCAGGAGGAATAATCATTTAGGAAATGACGTTGTTTTCAAATGGCCTCCATTAGAACAGCAGCATGGGCTGGGTACAGGGGCTCAAGCCTATAATCCCAGTGCTGTGGAAGGCTAAGGCAGGAGGATCATTGAGAGCAGGAGTTTGATACCAGCCTGAGCAAGATAGGGAGACCCCAGGTCTAGAAAAATAAAATAAAATATAAACAGCAGCATGAAAGGATCTTAGGTCTTTGCATCAGTTCACCAGCTTCGATTTTATGAGTGACGAAAAAATCCTACAAGGAACATTTAAAGGCAAGCTTACTTGAGCTTGGACTATTATGCAATTTTACACTGCATGTTCTTACTCAAGACCGCACAACAATTGAAAAGTTAACCGTTCTATTATAAGTGAAGCCCAGACCAGCTGTGAGACGAAAATGTACTAATTTCTACCAGGAAGATTAGAGGCTGTTTCTGGCAAGGCAACAACCACTTATTAAAGTTTGCTAGTTAAATAAAGACCTCATGTGTTACTGTGGATGTGTAAGCAATTAGCTCCCGCCTGCCATGCCGCACAGGACACAGAAGGTGGGTTGCAGGAGAATGTGTGCAGGGTGGACGGGAAGCCCTGTTTATCCACACCTAAACTCAGTTTCCTGCCTTTCAGGGTTAATCTGCCCCAAGATATCCCAAATGAGACTAAAGGAACTTCAAACCTCTTTTCAAATATTTTCACAGGAAGTCTATGTGGATTTAAGATGTGAACAGAGTGTTTCAAATCCTTGTTCTACCACTGGCTACGGATCACAGACAATTCACATAAAGCCTTTGAAAAAATTCCTCATCTGTAAAACAGGGTGAATAACTCCTATGCAAGGTGGTCAGGATGTTCAGCAATAATATACAAAAAGTGTCTGGCTTCTAGAAGGCTTTTAATACACATATGATCAATGTTGTTCTAAATGTAACACTTCTTCATGTTGTTCACAACACACATACACACGTGGGGTTGAGGAAAAGAGAAAGAAAAAGAGAGACAGGTAGACAAGAAAAAGAATGGGGCAGTAATTCTATGCTGTTGAGTAAGAAGAGGGCTATAGTAACGAGTTTCTAATACTTTGTCATTTCCCATCTTAGGTTTACAGAACTGACCTGCACTATGGGTTCTTTTTTTTTTTGAGACAGAGCACCACTATGTCACTCTCGGTAGAGTGCTGCAGTGTCACAGCTCATAGCCACCTCAAACTCTTGGGCTTAAGCAATTCTCTTGCCTCAGCCTCCCAAGTAGCTGCGACTACAGGTGCCTGCCACAATGCCTGACTATTTTTTGTTGCAATTGTCATTGTTGTTTAGCAGGCCCGGATTGGGTTTGAACCCACCAGCCTCAGTGTATGTGGCCGGCACTGAGCCTACACTATGGGATTTATATCAGGGATCAGCTTCCATTCAGAGGGACATATTTAATTTCCCAGAGAGTGGGCAAGGAATTTTCTTCAAAAGCGGGAGGGAGGCAAGTGCCCACCAGTTATATCCTCACCCAGAGGCTGACCAGTCTGAGTCCACCTGGCTGAGCCACCTGCAAATTTCTGCAAGAGCCTCAGTAACCCAGCTGTAGATCAGGAAGAAGCGGAACATGTCGAGGGAAGGGAGCAGGAGAGCAAGAGTTCTCTCCCTTAATCCTGCTTAGGACCTCCTTTCTTAAGCTATCCTTTCTTCTGATGCCTCCCACTTCTTTTGAAGGAGCAGACAGTGCTCCACGTACCCCCCACAGACTCTCGGGTCTGTGTGGGGTATATGGAGAACCGTCCTGTTCCTTCACCATGACTCTGGGGTCTGTAGGGGGTATATGGAGCACTGTCCTGTTCCTTCACTATGACACTGAGGGTCTGTACAGGGTATGTGGAGTACTGTCCTGTTCCTTCACCATGACTCTGGGTTCTGTAAGGGGTATTTGGAGAACCGTCCTGTTCCTTCACCATGACTCTGGAGTCTGTAGGGGGTACGTGGAGCATTGTCCTGTTCCTTCACCATGACTCTGGGGTCTCTAAGGGGTATGTGGAGAACTGTCCTGTTCCTTCACCATGACTCTGCGGGACTGTAGGGCATATATGGGACCTTGCCCTGTTCCTTCACCATGACTCTGGGGTCTGTAGGGGGTATGTGGAGAACTGTCCCATTCCTTCACCATGACTCTGAGGGTCTGTGGAGCACCATACCATTCCTTCACCATGACTTTGGGGTCTGTACGAGGTATTTGGAGCACTGTCCTGTTCCTTCACCATGACTCTGAGGGTCTGTAGGGGGTATGTGGAGAACCTTCCTGTTCCTTCACCATGACTCTGGGGTCCGAATGGGGAATGTAGAGAACTATTCCATTCCTTCACCAAGACTCTGAGGGTCTGTAGGGGGTATGTGGAGCACCGTCTTGTTCATTCACCATGACTCTGAGGGTCTATAAGGGGTATATGGGACAGTGTCCCGTTCCTTCACCATGACTCTGGGGTTTGTAGGGGGTATGTGGAACACCATCTTGTTCATTCACCATGACTCTGAGGGTCTTTAAAGGGTATATGGGACAGTGTCCCATTCCTTCACCATGACTCTGAGAGTCTGTAAGGGGTATATGGGACAGTGTCCTGTTCCTTCACCATGACTCTGGGGTCTGTAGGGGGTATGTGGAACACCATCTTGTTCATTCACCATGACTCTGAGGGTCTGTAAGGGGTATATGGGACAGTGTCCCGTTCCTTCACCATGACTCTGAGGGTCTGTAAGGGGTATATGGGACAGTGTCCTGTTCCTTCACCATGACTCTGAGGGTCTGTAAGGGGTATATGGGACAGTGTCCCGTTCCTTCACCATGACTCTGAGAGTCGGTAAGGGGTATATGGGACAGTGTCCCGTTCCTTCACCATGACCCTGGGGTCTGTAGGGGGTATATGGGACAGTGTCCCATTCCTTCACCATGACTCTAGGGTCTGTAGGGGGTATGTGGAGCACTGTCCCATTTCCCCCTTCTGGGGCTGATATTCTCTCTGTAGCCCTGAGCATTGCCTGCTCATGACTCACTACTAACTCATTTCTCAGTTAAAGATTGCTCCCTCACTTTCCTAGGGCGGCAGCACCCAGAGACTGCTGAGAGTACATAGGCCCTGCACTCTTGCCTCAATTCGGAATGAGCCACTCCGGCTCAAAAGCCCCCCAAGGCAATCTGCTGGGGCCTGTTCTGCAACTGCATCACAGCTTAAGCCTTCTGTCTCCTCTCAGCGGATGCCAGCTCTTCCCTGTTTCTCCCACTTCCTAACAGATGTTCCTGAGAGCCCTCCCCAGCTAACGTCCTGCATCCAAACATTCACCTGAGAGCCTAGGTCAAGAGCCAGCCTATGACGGTAGCCTCGGACAGTAATGGGCAGAGTCTGGTAGGACCATACTGCTGGGGAAATTCACATACCGTTTACAATCTTGTGCACAGCAGCTCTGGAAGAATCTGGAGGGGACAGGTGAGCTGGGAGTACCTGCTCACCAAACACTGACGGGAAACCTGTGCTGATCACAGAGCAGCCCCGTGGAGGGGCTGAGTGCCGGGCCCCGAGGCTGCCTGCCTGTGCGGAATCCCGACTCTCTAGCACTTGTTGGTTGTCTGACCTTGAGCAAATCCTTTAATCACTGTGTGATTTAGCTTCCTTCTGTATAAACTGAGCTTAATAATAGGACCCACCCCATAAGTTTGTTGGGAGGATTAACAGAATGAATCAGTATAAAGCATTTAGATTAGCTTTGGCAGGTGGAATACACTCAGTAAAGTGTAGCTATCGTAAGACATTTGGATAATCCATTTAAGTATTTGTACTCAGAAACACACAGGTCCTCAGAGAATTTGTATCAGTTGTACATTTTTATCTCCGTTGTTTAAGAGTAAATTCCCTGAGGGCAAAGATAATGTGTTTAATTATTAAAAAACGCTAATATACTCACTCATACATTTATGCACACCTGTGAATCTGTAAATGCACTCGTGTGTAGGGACAGTATGCGCATGTGTCAAACCATCTGTCTAAACCTGATTTGTGCAAAGATGACCATGGAGAGAGAAGCAGAGATTGTAATGACAGAGATTGTAAAGGCAGAACCAGCACTACTACACTCAGCTCTCCAG
Organism: Perodicticus potto; assembly: GCA_963574655.1. Lineage (NCBI taxonomy): Eukaryota > Metazoa > Chordata > Mammalia > Primates > Lorisidae > Perodicticus > Perodicticus potto. The sequence continues at coordinate 5,552 of CAUYRH010132282.1, forward strand.
GTTTCTACATTCCCCACTCCGGTTCTAATCCTCTGCTTTGAGAAGGCTTCTCTGTGGCAAATAAAGAAATATATTAGAAGACAGGACCCTCGTCTGGCTTTGGCTCAAACAATTGTGATCATCTAAAGCTGTACTAGAGAGAAAAAAGCTCAGTCGGTTTATCCGGTATTTGGAATTGTGAGGGTTAATAACTTTTTATTTGTAGCGCAGTAACTCTGACATGTTATATTCATGAAAGGGTTGGAACAAAGAGCATAACGCTTAGAGTGCCAAAATGTAATCTCTTGGCTGGGGCGGTGGCTCACGTCTATAATCCTAGCACTCTGGGAGGCCCAGGTGGAGGGATCCCTTAAGCTCAGGAATTCTAAACCACCCTGAGCAAGATCGAGACCCTGTCTCTACGAAAAATAGAGAAATTAGCTGGGCATGATGACAGATGCCATGTAGTCTCAGCTACTCAGGAGGCTGAGGCAGGAGGATGGCTTGAGCACAAGGAGTTTGAGGATACAGTGACAGAGCAAGACTCTGTCTCAAAAAATATTTCATTAATACTAATTTTGCTTCAAGCATGAGGTTTATAGTTTCTAAAAAAGTTCATTTGTTTAAAAAATAGTTTTGTTTAAAAAACAAAAGTGTTCGTTTGTTTAAAAGAAATATAACCTCCTTCACTTTATTTTTCTTTATTTTTTTTAACAATATAAAACACATTTATTTATTTTTCTTTTTTTTTTGGAGTTTTTTTTTATTGTTGGGGATTCATTGAGGGTACAAGAAACCATGTTACACTTATTGCATTTGTTGGGTAAAGTCCCTCTTACAATCCTGTTTTGCCCCCAAAAGGTGTGGCACACACCCAGACCCCACCCCCCTCGCTCCTTCCCTCTCTCTGCTCTTCCTTTCCCCGCCCCTCCCTCATTCTTTCTCTCTCTGCTCTCCCCTAACCTCACTCCCACTGCGTCATAAATTGTCCTAATATCACAATTGAATACATAGGATGTATGCTTCTCCCTTCTTGTGATTCTTTACTAAGAATAATGTGGTCCCCTTCCATCCAGGTTACTACAAAGGCTGTAAAGTCTCCATTTTTTTTACCTCCTGCACTTTATAACTGAGGAAACCAAGACTTGGAAAGATTAAGTGACTTTCCCAGGGTCACACAGAATTTTTCAATGTTTTATGAAGTTCTGAAGATCGAGCAAAGCCATGAATAAGTATTCAAATACGTAATTGCTTGTATATATCTTAAGCAGTGCAACATACAGTAAGACTGCAGGGAGTCCAAGGGGGATTTGAGCCTACGTTGGTCTGTAGGATACAAAAGAGAAACCTGGCTCCAGATCTTGAAACAATGATTAGATATATGCCAAGGGGTTTGCATTGTGTATTTCTGGAGTATATATGCATACAAAGCAGAGGGGGATAAAATGTCAATCATTGTCCATTGGAAAGATTCGGAATCTCTCCATAGAATAGTTGAAAACGGACTTGGGAAATAACAATGTTTTCTAAGGGTTGTTACCCAGTATAAGGAACAATAATGAGTATTATTACTAAGGTGCTTTACAGATGACAAAGTATTTTCAAACACTGTCTTTTCCATCCTCATGATGGAAAACCTCCCAATGAGTGGGGTTGTTGTTATTACTACCATTATGTCCAAAGGAAGAGCCGTAGGTAAGGTTAAGAGAATGTCTCCAAGTCACACGCCTGGGACAGCAAATACTATTCAGTTCTTAGTCCAAGATGTAGGCACATTTCTCCATTCAAAGAGGCTTATCACCAATAATGTATCGGTTTGATGCTCTGTGCTGAGTTTTTCATCACAGTTCAGTACATAAGGTAGGTAAGGAATAAAGTCAGAAATATGAACTTCTTCCTTCATGTCAAAGATTCTGCTCTCTCCAAATCAAAGTCACTCCCTCCATATCAAAGACATTTTATGGATGTGTGCAAAGGACCAAATCTGAGATTCTTTAGCGATGACCTAATTTAAGCCATACAGCTGGAAAGTATTCAGTATGTACCTACAGAACTTTCATACTCTAATACTTAATCAATTCAGCTTTTGTTTCCTATGAGACAAAAATCACTCCTTTCTCCTCAAGAACTTTCCCGAACCAAGAAGCGCACAGAACTCTCCTTCAGTATGTAAAGGGGAAGGGATTTGAAGGAAAGGGTAGGGCAACTGAGAATTCTGAGTAGGAAAACAGAAAAACTGTACCAGCTGTGATTTCCCTGATAATTGAATGTCCTCGAACCACCGCACGAACATTCACTACTTTTACTGCCTTCCCTAAGCAGGGACCCATCTGGGGAGGCAGGCCTGACAGCAGCCTTCAATCCTGGCTTTTCACAACCTCATAAATGTACAAGCGTAGCAGCTGAAAAAAGAGCTCAAAGACAATCTAGAAAGGATTGTTATGCTTACCTCAACTTGCACCCAAGTGTGCAAGGCCTAAACAATATATACATATGTGATCATCATGTCTATGAGGGAAAAATGGGTTAAATATTTTTTGTTTAATATTCCACTTGGTTTCCTGGATCCGTAAAGCCATTTTCATTTTCTAAACTTGGCCTTACGAGGACCCACAGAGAGAATCCAACCTGAATTTGTTAATAGGACATGCTCAGGGCTTCAATGTGTTATATGATTTGGGGAAGCGTGTATTTGGGGACTGCTATGTGGCTCTCACATTTGCTCCCATTTGATTTGTGAGAAGCTATTCTTAAGCTGTTCTACTTATTAGCTATTCTGATCTCTGGGGTGTCCATTTATGGCATGCCGGAGGGGAGCATCGCATTAGGAGCAGATTTTTCTTAGAGCTAAGTGGGAAATCTGCATGAAGTTTTTAAACAGAACTTTGAACACACTCCAATCTGGAACACATAATTACTTCATGCTGACTGAAATCAAGAAGCAGCAAACATGTGACGATACTCACGGATGTAATTACAAATTACAACCTCCACCGTATCATTTGTCATCTCTACCCTTGGCTGGGTTTCTTAAAATGGTAAATCCTTACTTCTGTAATTTGATGGAACTCTGAGTAAAATGTAACACTATGGCATTCCTAGGCAATTTATGAGGGCTGAAGACACTGGTTGGAACTTGAGGAAAATTTCTAATAATATTAAAATATTTTTATAGGTACACAGGCAAAATTTTCTGTCTCTTTTCTCTCCTTTTCTTTCTTTCTTTTTTTTTTTGAGACAGAGCCTCTAGCTGTCACCCTGGATAGAGTGCTGTGGCATCACAGCTCACAGCAACCTCCGACTCCTGGGCTCAAGCAAGTCTCCTGCCTCTGCCTCCCAAGTGGCTGGGACTACAGGCCCCCTTCATAATGCCTGGCCTTTTTTTTTTTTTTTTTTTTTTTTTTGGTTGCAGACGTCATTGTTGTTTGTCAAACCCATCAGCTCAGGTGTATGTGGCTGGTGCCTTAGCCACTTGAGCCACAGGCGCCGAGCCTTTTCTCTCCTTTTCAATTAAATTCATTTTTCTTTTAGAAACAGGAGAACAGGAATAGTCTACAATAACTCCTGAATTCCTTTCCAAAAGTGTGACCAAATGCTGAAATTCATCATTTATAAATATGGTTTAAATTATTTTATCTAAATTCATGATTGCTGTTGTGTGTCAGAAATGTCTGCACTTTCCTGTCCTTTAACCCAGCCTCTGAAATAAGGCCTCAGACTTTCCTTATGTACTTGGTATCTTTTCACCTAGAAAAATATCATTTGTAAATTTGAAGTTTTCATTCATTTATAAAAATTTTAAATAAACCTAAATCCAGTAGTGATTCCAGGTAATCCCTTTATTTGCACTTTTTATTAGTTCTTTTGTTTTAGAATCCCAAAATAGTTTTTTCTCTGTAATAAAATGTGTTCTCCAATCTCCTGATACAGATAAGTTTTCAAAAATTTTCTTTAAAGAGTTTGCTCTGACCAAACGCTTACTATCTATTAGACTCTTACCCCCAGTGAATTATGTTTCTTGACCATTCTATGAGTCCCAAATTAATCTCAGCTTCCTACAGCTTTCCACGTGTAGAAACGAAGCACCTCAGACTATAGCTTCCGTCATCTCCTCTGTAACCTTGCCAACAAATTAACGCCAGTTTGGAAATCTGCCAAGAAGGCTCTGGCCTAGACAGCTCTATGACCAGGCAACTTTTTCTCCATAGTACCCTCATACTTAACTTTCAAAATCTAGAAAAAAATTATCTCCCCTGTGAAGTTTTCTGTGATTCATATTATTCCCATTTGAGAATTCACTAATCTTGTTTGCATGAACAAAACCAAGTATCTGGGGAAGTAAGTAGATGTGAACACTTTATTCTCAGAGTCAAGAGGGAATGGAAAAGTGGATGGATGGGCTTGTAGAGACATTGTAAGGTAAACAGGTAGGACGATAGGAGAGTTTTGTTGAATAGTCTTAATTTTCCCATTGTAGTGACTTTGGAGTCAGACAAATTCAGTGTGGACCCGGTTAAATACAAATTTAGTTACTTTTATAGGTATAGGGCAATTCATGTACTCTGCTTCTTCTTGAGTGAGCTGTGATAGTTTGTCTTTAGACATTTATTAATTTCATATAAGTTGTTCATAATATATTTCCTTTTTTATTATATTTTATTTATTTTTTGAGACAAGAGCCTCACTTTTTCACCCTTGGTAGAGCGCTGTGGTATCATAGCTCACAGCAACCTCAAACTCCTGGGCTTAAGCCATTCTCTTGCCTCAGCCTCCTAAGTAGCTGGGACTACAGGTGCCCGCCCCAGTGCATGACCACTTTTAGAGACTCGACTGGTTCAGACTGGTCTCCACCCTGTGAATTCAGCAATCCACCCTCCTTGGCATCCCAAGTGCTGGGATTATAGGTGTGAACCACTTAATAGTATCCTTTAAATATTGGTGCTGATGCAAACCAAGATTAAGTTTGGACTCATTGAATGTGTAAGAAACATAATTTGTTGGATCTATACTGATATTCACCGCCCCCTTTTTTTTTTTTAAGAGACAGAGTCTCTTGGCTCAGCGCCTGTGGCTCAATGGGCTAAGGCGCCAGCCACGTACACCTAAGCTGGCGGGTTCGAATCCAGCCCGGACCCGCCAAAAACAACAATGTCGGCTGCAACCAAAAAAAAAAAAGAGAGAGAGACAGAGTCTCACTTAGTTGCCCTCAGTAGAGTGCTATGGCATCACAGCTCACAGCAACCTCCAGCTCCTGGGCTTAGGCGATTCTCTTGCCTCAGCCTCCCGAGCAGTCGGGACTACAGGCACCCACCACACGCCTGGCTATTTTTTTTTGTTGCATTTTGGCCAGGGCTGGGTATGAACCCGCCACCCTCGGTATATGGGGCCGGCACCCTATTCCCTGAGCCACCAGCGCCACCCCCGATATTCCCTTTTTCATTTATAATATTGGCCATCAGTATTTTCTCGCTTTGGCTTGTTTAGTGTGGTTGAAGTTTTACCAATTTTATTGATCTTCTCAAGGAACCAGTTTTTAATTTCACTAATTTTTTTTATTGCTTTCCGGTTTACCCTCACCTTGATCATTGCTCATATCTTCATTATTTCCTTCCTTCTGCTTATTTTTGGTTAAATGTGTTCTTACTTTTCTAGTTTTTAAAGATAATTGATTTGAGATATTCTTTTCTTTTCTTTTTTTTTTAATTTTTATTAAATCAATTGTGTACATTGGTGCAATCATGGGGCACAATGTGCTGACTTCATATACAATCTGAAATATTTTCATTGAACTATTTAACATAGTCTTCATGGCCTTTAAATCACTATATGAAGACATTTATATTCTACATTTAGTAATTTTAACTTGTACCCTTGTAAGATGCACCGTAAGTGTGATCCCACCAATCCCCCTCCCTCCATCCAAGATATTCTTTTCTAATATAGGCATTTAGTGTTATAAA
>CAUYRH010132283.1:0-15781 GCA_963574655.1 Perodicticus potto
GGTGCCAGAGTCCACACGTCACAAATCTCTCCACTCTGCCCTCCCATCTCGTAAACTGGCAACTACAATTGGCCATGGGAGAGGGGCAAGAGAATTGCCCAAGCCCAAGAGCTGCAGGTTGCTGTGAGCTGTGACACCACAGCACTCTACCCAGGGCAACATAGTGAGACTCTGCCTCAAAAAAAAAAAAAGAATTCAAATTTAATTAGTATGTTTTTCTGCTTTCTTCATTTTTTTCTCTTTCTCCCTGAATGTTATCTAAATAGTAATTTTTGGGGGGAGGGCACTTAGCATATTATTGCAATAGCAAGGTAGGGTTCCATGTAAGAATTGTTATCTTCCATTTTTAACAGATTCCATAGAGAGATCACAGATGTTGCCTGATTTTTGCACCAGACTCACTGTCTTGGACTTAGACCCTGGTAGGTAACTTCCCACATGCTGTAGGGCCTTGTCCTGACTCTCAATCCCTGAAGATGTGTCAGCTGACTCATTATTTGAGAATACTTTGGAACACTCGAGTGCTGTTACAATGCTGAGTCTGGTCCCTGGTATATAGTTTATATCCTAAACCTCACAACTTCACTCTTGTTATGCAAAAACAAGTTTTCTATAATTCCAGTAGAAACATTTTTCTCAGTAAAGACTGCACATTGCACATTGAAAGCACATTAACTTTTAAACTAATGTTTTTATATAGTTTACAAAATCTATTTGGCTTGGCTCAAAACCAAGCATTGGGCTCAAATCCTCCATACACAGAAAGTGAGAGATGCTACCTGAATTACCAGAGAGAGGAAGGATTACATTAAAATCTGGAAAACAGCAAGCTTTTAATACATGACAATATTATCACATTATTATTCAATACCTATTTTTGTCTTAGCCAAAATAAGCTATCTTCTGTACCAAAGAACTCAAAAAGTCTAATGCAAGAAAGATTTCTTCCTTGCTCAGTACCCAGGACAATGCAAAAAGTCAGTGGATGGGGAATAGATGGTGGCAATACTCACTCAGGGGCCAATGCTCCTCCATCTGTCTGCTCCACTATCTTTTAAGGACGCAGAGTAGTCCATTGGGTTTCAGCATCTGGCAGAAGAACAGAGAAGAAAAGAGAAAGTGAGTGGAAGACTTCAGGGGATATTTTATGCGTTAGTCAGTGTGGTAGGCAGAATTCTAAGACAATGCCCAAGATTTCCAGCGCCGTGCCACGCACACTCTATAAATATGAGAGATGTCATTCCTATGAGAAGGTTATGCTATCTGCACAGTTTTAGAAAGGGACATTTCCCCAGTGGGCCTAGCTTAATTACATGAGACTTGGGTCAGAGTCTAGAAATCAGACACCCAAAACAAAGTGAATTGACAGGTTATAAATTTTCCTTTGCTGGCTTGAAGGTAGAAGGGGCCACATGGTAAGGACTGGAGAACAATCCCCAGCAGGCAGACAACTAGCAGAGAAATGGAATCTCACTCCTACAGCTGCGAGGAAATGAACTCTGCCAAGAACCAGTGAACTTGGAAGATCTTGGAGCCCAGATGCGCTTCACAGCCCCCATCCTAGCCCTGTCAACATCCTGTGAGATGAGGAACAGAGTATCCAGCCATACCCTGCCTTGAGAATGGACTTAAAAGAAAAAGGTGAGATAATTAATTTGCATTGTTTTACATTATATAGCTTGTGGCAATTTCTTAGGTAGCAACAGAAACAACCATGGCTTGGAAGTGATTTATCTCACTTTCATCCAAACCACATTAACCAAAATTCAAGACTATAGCCCATCTAACTGCAACAGAGGCTGGAAAATGTGGAGTAGCTTGTTCCTGGGAACAAAAGAAAAAGAGTTTATGAGCACATAGTGGTGATTTTGCCACTGTTCTCTATTTTAACCAAAGGTAAACAAGCCATATTCTCCAGGGCCTAAGGTCTATATCTTGATACGCACCCAGGATTTCATCAGACTCACTCATTTCATTTACTCACAGAATGATAAATGTGAAAAGTGCAAAAGGCTCGCTGGAGAAGAACATCAGTCATATTTAACTTGTAGGCCTGATTTTCATCAGAGTATATTGGGTGAGCTTTAGAGTGTTATTTGGCCACTCCATTTTATTCATTTCTCTTTCAGCAGGTGGATAATTGAAATCATATATGAAAGGACAGACTACTAAACTTTTCATAAAATACCTGAGAAAGAGAGCTTAGGTACAGAATTGGCAGGCATGGAAATTAAAACTATTTCCTCTTATGTAGCTCCAGTGACTTTATCACTGTGCTCCGATACTCTCAATAGGAAAATCAGTATAGCTGACACTTGAGTTCATTATTTTCTTTCTGCTTTTGTTTCCTCTGGTTTTCTTTCAAGAAAAATTTTGACATAAATTTAATAAACTTATATAAACCAAATTTTATAGTGACCTTTTGCTCATTTTTTTCTGATTATCCTCCTACAGATTTTAGCCACAAAAGTCTTTTTTATTCATCATCTATATTTTCTCTCCATAGCCTGAGTTTGTGTCTTGAGTTCTAGATGCATATTTTCAGGTTTCTAATCAAAACATTTAAAATGAAGTAAACCTCATTAAATAAAGCTATTTGTAACCTAAAAACATTTCAAAAACTGTATTTACCATATTTCAACCCAAACTCACACTGTTTCATTTCTGAGCCCTATATTTCTTATCTTACTGAATCATCATCCATCCATGCAACTTCCTCAGTCAAAAAATTGGGGTAATCCTAAATTCTTCTTTTTCTCTTATGTAACCTAATTTGGCACCCAGTCCTGTCTTCTCTGTTTTCTAAATATTTTTCAAACTTGTCTTCTGTTCCTCATTCCAACCAGATTTTATTAGCTTGCTCATACTGCCTTATTCCTTACTTAGAATACTAGAATTGCTTTTAAATTGATTTAAGGTATTTTAGAAGGATGTTGATGATTTAATCTAACTCAAGTTTGCTTGAAATATTTTTTTCTTTTGAGTGATAACAAATTACCTACCTGTCTGTCTCACTCCTCTGTTTACATAAATTAATCTAGATGAAAACTACTTAAGATTTCAAAAGATTCATTCAACTCTTTGCCTGTTACTTTTACACTATTAATGACAATTTAAAAAAATCAACATAAAAATTTTTCATTTTGGTTATTATTCACTATATAATTATTGATTACATATTTGATCTGGGAAAATATAAAGAAGAAACACCAGTATCCTGTTTCTGACTCTAATCTACCAAATTATCTGCCATGTAGCTGCAAGAGTGATAATTCTGAAATGTAAGCCAATTAACACCTGCTTAAAATTATCCAGTGCCTTCTTTTTGCATTCAGGCAAAAATCCAAAATTTTAGATGTGTTTATAAGGACTTTTATAATGTGACCCTTTCTATATTTCCATCTTGATCTCCTTCTACAACCTCAGGAAATATTTTTTATCCAGCTTTATAAAAATTCTAGCAGTTTCCTGAATGAAGTCTACTTTCCCATATCTTTGAGTTATTTCAAATATTGTTGTTTTGTTTTGTTTTTAACCTGTAACATCTTTATTTACCTTGTCAAAGTTCTTAAATAATAATTATTATTAAAGACTCCATTAAAATATTGTCATTTATTTGAAAACTTTGTTAACTTTCTTGGATCAAGTGAGGTGCTCTTGGGAAGTTTTGTAACCATGAATCTCTACCATGAATACCTTTTCAATTATGTGGTTATTGCCAATTCTTGAATTTCTCCTATATATAAAGTTGTTGGAAGTGCTTTGAGGATGAAGTCTATAACTTGTTTAAGCTTTGTGTCCTCAAAGAGCATTTTATTGATAGCACTTGAAATATGGGGGATGCTCACAAAATTGTTCTATGAATGGGAAAATACATGAAATTCAGGGGCAGACTTAATTTGAGAGGAAATTATAAGGTAGAATTCAAAAGACACAGTCAGTGGATATTTAAGAAAAATAATTTTGGTAGTTTATTCTAGTGGTTTTTGTTCTTCAACAGGATACTGGTATTTCTTCTTTATATTTTCCCAGATCAAATATGTAATCAATAATTCTATAGTGAATAATGACCAAAATGAAAAATTGTTATGTTGATTTTTTTAAATTGTCATTAATAATGTAAAAGTAACAGGCAAAGAGTTGAATGAATCTTTTGAAATCTTAAGTAGTTTTCATTTAGATTAATTTATGTAAACAGAGGAGTGAGACAGACAGGTGGGTAGTTTGCTATCACCCAAAAGAAAAAAATATTTCAAGCAAACTTGAGTTAGATTAAATCATCAACATCCTTCTAAGGTACCTTAAAGATGAAGTAAGCAATTCTATGCTTCAAGAGAGGCTTTTGTGTCTTATATTTAAATTAACTCAGGAAGATATATTATTTATTGTTGGGTTCAGTTAACTTTTGTAAAAGGCCTTTTCCCCAACAGGATAGCCATTATAGTAAACTTGTATTTCGCCTTGATTTTGGAAATTGACACACTGGAGATAGTTTGTAACAGTAAAGCCTTATCTGAAGTTTGTATTTTTTACCAGATTCAACTCCATGTCATATAGCCCCCAAAAAGAAAAGGGAAAAAATTTAATAAATGAATTTTCATTTCACCTCAAAAATTAAAGTTAAATTTAAGTTTTTGTGTGAGTAGTACCATTACACCTATCTCGAGTGTGTTGTTTGTATTGTATCACATCATTCCTTTGTTTAATTCTTAATAAACTGTTCACTGGTTAAAAAAAAAAAAAACAAAAAAAAAAAAACAAAGCTAGCACAATAGCACTCCAAAGAGAACTTGTTTAAAAGCACCATTTACGAGGTTTAAATCCTAATGACTTCAAATGGCTAGGAAAAAACAAAAATAAATGATGAAAATAAGTGTCCCAAGAGTGAAGCAGTGATGATTTGCTCTTGAGTCCTTTTGTCTGAAAGCTATAGTTTAAATAGTCTTACGATTCATTATATATCTATGGAAGGGGGGTGGAAAGAAAGTGGTATGTGCCCTTGTCCGTATGTGCATGTGCAGAATTGCCTTATTTTTGTGTGAATAATCCATGAAGTCATGCATGTCATTTCAGTGAGTTCTTTAATTATGCACAATATCTCTTAAATAAAAATGTAGTCTTTCCTCTTACCTTTTCTTTACTTTCTATACATAGAATTTGAGCTGCTTACAGTGAAACTTGACTCAAGGATTAAGCAATTATAATAAATATCCATTTGCTCCATTTGAACTGATTCTATATGCCAAAACTGAAAGAAGCTTTCAAATCCCTGGGTGTTTTTTTTTTATTATTGTTTTAGAACTTTTGATTTGATATGCTCTGGATTTTCATCTGAAGCTTAAATATGAAGAGCAACTCAGCTGCCTCCTGCGCTGTGTAAAATCCCACACGTGTTCTCCTTCCCTGCGCCTCATTTTCCGACATTCTTAGCGCATGATGAATCCTGTTCTCAGTTTACAGGTATGTGAACTATTTGGGGTCATGTTCAAGCATTTAACATTCTAGAAAAAGCAGCAGTGTGTTAAAGGGCCTCTTCATTAGAAGACCTCTGAGATTTCACAGCCATACAAAAATGAAAGTTATTCTCACTCCAAGAAAATTGCTTCATTTTGCATTTCTCATTTACTTCAAAGTTGCATTCATCGTTAAGAATGTTATCTATTGACTTTGTCCTCTCCTTGAATGGAGAAAAGTACACTTTATGTTCTCCCAATCAAAATAATATGTGAAAATAAACATCTATATTATATATGTGAGCACATGTGAACAAAGTTTTAATATCCAATTGAAATTTTTATTTCTGTTTTGCTAATCCTATATTACATGACCACCTGAAATTATCAGTGCTTTTAGTTATGTATTGCATTTTTACAATCCTAGAGTAGTATTTTCTGTCTTTTTAGTGTCAAGTATTTTCTGTTTTTTCTATGTTTTGGGTGTGTATTTTACATAAAGTTTCTTTATTTTCATAGTCTGTAATTTGGCACTTGGCTGGAGAATTAGAGGAGTTAGAAAAAATCTGAGTAAATCAATAATTCTGTGATCATCATTAAGTTTTTAAGGTAATTTATTGGGCACTATGAACATTATCATTAATTTAATATAATTCCGAAGTAGAGAAATTATCTAAACATTGAAGGACAGAGAGAATTACTTGGTTGAAATACATATATTCCAAAGTTACTAAGTTGTTTTGCATTGAAGGACTGGCAGTTTATAAACTATTACATGTGTCTAGTAACATTCTTGAGAAATTAACTCATGAGACAATGACTATTTAGTGAATGTCAGTGTCCTTTGCATTAATTGATGCAGGTGCTACAGAGTTTGTCATACAGCTAACAGTCTCTGCCCACATTGGAGTTACAGTTTATCTGGTGAGGAATGACCCGTTCACATGAAAATACCATTGTATGTGGCAGTGTTTTGGATACCTAAAGGTACAAATGAGATACATTATTTTCTACAAAGAAATACAGAACAGAGTTGCATGTCAAAAATGATATATGAAAGGTTGACAATTAAGTTTTTAACAACCCATCTTGCGCTTATGCCAGCAGCACTGTACAAACAGCTTGGTTAAGAAAACTTGGTATATCAGTGTCTCACAGCTATGTTTGTGTTGATGTGTGGTGGTGTTCTGCTGACTGGCATTCATTATTGTTGCTGCATTTTTTGTGTGTAATCATGAGAATGTCAGTGCTTGAATTAGAGCAATACACAAACATCAAATTTCTTGTTAAACTTGCCAACAGTGGAAGAGAAATCAGAGAGATGTTAGTCCAAGTTTATGGGGATAAGGCTATGAAGAAAATGGCAGTGTACTAATGGATTAAACTTGTTTCTAAGGGGAGAGGAAGTGTCACTGATGAAGACAGATCAGGATGGCTAGTAATGAGCAAAACTGATGAAAACAAGGCAAATTTTTTTTTTATTTTGTTTGTTTTATTTTTTTTATTTTGTCTTATGGTCAGCTGCCAAAATACTCAGCTGACCATAAGAAGCATAGCAGACCAAGTAAACATCAATAGAGAAACAGGAATATCTTAACTGAAATTCTTGGCATGAGGTAGGTCTGTGCAAAAAATGATCTGGAAGGAGTTCACTGATGAAAAAAAGCAAAGGAGAGTCAAAGTTTGCCAGGACCTTTGGAGAGGCAAAATGATGTTTTGGGTTGTTTTTATCACTGGTGATGAAACATGGGTTTACCAATACTACACTGAAACAAAGTATCAAAGTGCACAATGAAAGTCAGACTATTCTCCCTAACCAAGAAAGTTCCATCAGTCCAAATCAAGAGTCAATACAATGTGGCTAGTCTTTTGGATATCAGAAGGATTGTTCATTATGAATTTGTCCAACTAGACAGTTAACCAAATTTACTATTTCATCCAACTGAAAAGGCTGCATGAAAATGACCTGAACTTTTGACCTACAACTCATGGCTCTTGCACCTCAACAATGCATCAGCACACAGCGAACTTTCTGTGAGGGAGTGTTTAGCCAGTAAACACGTAACTATATTGGAACACCCTCCCTACTCACCTGATTTGGCCCCCTGTGACTTTTTGTTTACTCAAAGATAAAGGAAATACTTAAAGAAAGACATTTTGATGTCATTCAAGGACATTAAGGGTAATATGATGACAGCTCTGATGGCCATTCTAGAAAAAGAGTACCAAAATTGCTTTGAAGAGTGGATGAGGCATTGGGGTCAGTATATAACTTGCCAAAGGGAGTACTTTGAAGGTGGTCATAGTAGTATTTAACAATGAAACATGTAGCACCTTTTCGAGAGCAAGTTTGCAAACATAATTGTCAGACCTCACATGTAGTACAACTACAAAGTATAAAAGAAGATAAGACAAAAAATATTTTTATTATCATCAAAAATAGTAATAAATTATAATGGAGTAACAGTAACTGGAGTTTTAGATAGCTCTGCCTGAAAAATGCTATATCAATATAGGATATTTTAAAATTCAGTTGAGACACATTACATTTTGGATGTAATTTTTTAGTCATTGACACTTCTCAGTTTCTATACCTTAAAAAGGAAGTAACATTACCTATATCATTGACTTGTTTGTGCTAAAATATTTAAAACTTATAGTAAATGCTTAGTAATGGCTACCATTCAATAAATGATGAACTTTATTGGGTTTTTTTGTGTGTTTCAGTTAAATAGGATAATTTAAATACTACATTTTTTTCCTGGAAAAAAAAAAAGAAAAGGAAAAAGACAGTAGGCCAAGCTGGAGGGAAGATACATTCTGCGCATTGTATGGATAGTGACTGCTGTCTTGGCCATCAGTATCATCACCAGCACCATCAACACTGTTAGCCCCATCTTTATGGAGGTATGTTTAGTCTTGGAAGAAGAATCTAAATTCCAGCCACTTTATTAAAAATCTTTGGGAGACTGAGAGTGCCAACCAGCATGAGAGGATTCAGCAAAGTCAATGCCAGAAACATTGACAGCGGGAGCAAGAAGCATTATCAGCAATGATGGCGCATTCTTCTGCCTCAGCCATAAGGAGACTTGGAACAGACTCAGCAACAGTAGTGTCCATGGGAGGAGGGACAGGGTGTTTCTAAAGCAGCCATCACAGCACAGTCCAGGGCAGGAACCATTGGTTCTATGGGGTCTCTCCTGGGTACCCAAGTTGCAAGTTTGGGAATATTTGTGAGATCTCCTAAATAATCTCTAAGATAGGGTGGGGAGATTTGGAGAATTTAAATTGAATTAAAATTCTAGAAAATGTGACCAGGAACAGAGCAGAATAAGTGCAGTTTGAAGACATTTTGAGATCCCTGGTTTAGTCTCAGATTGAAAAAACATAAAAATGATTAAAATGGTTAGTCAGTTGAAATTATGGCTAATTCCTCTTCACTATCATTTTGGAAAATTTTGTGATGTGGTTTGTTATTTCCAGAATAGAAAAACATTTTTAAAAGAATGGTTGTAACCATTGTAGTCTAAATCATTTAAATAAAGTGTGCATGTTTGATTTGATGTTATTATGTGGCATCATGTGCATATTTTTATGTATACAAATCTAGAACAGAGTTCAGGATATCTAACTAAGCCACGGGAATTGCTAAACTCATTGCCTTAAAGAGAAATCTGAAACTTGTGACATTCAGATTGTCTCATAAAAGTAGAAATCAGGTGTGGATTAGAGCCACCGAAAGAACCCTCAGCTCGCATATAAATATTGTTTAGCCACCAACAATCGGAGCTTTCAAATTAAGTAGAAAACCAAAATAAAACTCTCCATAAATGGGGGAACGGATATGCTTTTTCTCTGTGACAATGAGAGGCTATAGGTAATTGTCGAGATGGTTAGGAGCAGGAAAATAATGCTAGAAAAAGAGGAGGTCAAATAACCGTGTGTATAATAGTCTTTATTTTCCCTCCCTTAAAGAAATTATCCAAGTGTGTTTTATAATTATCTTGACTTTTACTTTCTATAATTATTACTTAGGGACAGGCAAATCCTACCAGCATCATTTTATGTGGCACTAAATGTTAGAAAAGAGAGTTTTATATGTAGGCCAGAAGCCTCAGGGAGATGAAGTCGATATTGTCCCCAGAGGTGTCAGATGAGTTTAGCAAAGGTTTTCCCAGTTAGAATGGAAGTAAGGTGCTGGTTTACCTCAGAGGAGCAAGGCCAGTAATGGCCATTTTGTGAATTATTGAAATTGTATTCGATTTTTTTAAAAGGTGCTTTAATGACGTCTCCTGCTTTCATTCTTATTATGCAAAGCATGTGAGTGTTCTCGTATGTGCCAACAACAGAAAACCCTTCACCACAACAGAAAAAAATGTATAGCATTTAAATTCAGTCATTAAAAAAAAACTGTCCTTGCCCTGGGCTTGGAATACGATTAATGTTGGATAAATGTATTGACAAGCATAGAAATAGAATCTTATGGTTCAGTGGTTAGGGCGTCAGCCCCATATACCGAGGGTGGCCGGTTCGAACCAGGCCCTGGCCAAACTGCAACAACAAAAAAAATAGCCAGGCGTTGTGGGGGGGGCGCCTGTAGTCCCAGCTACTCGGGAGGCTGAGGCAAGAGAATCACTTAAGCCCAAGGGTTTGAGGTTGCTGTGAGCTGTGACGCCACAGCACTCTACCAAGGGGGATAAAGTGAGACTCTGTCTTTAAAAATAAATAAATAAAAATAAATAAAATGCTTGTCATTGTCTCTTTTATTCATGTATGCTTTTGTATATATATATTTTTCTATAATAATTATTTATGTTACAAACTCTCATAGGGAGGGAATGAAATACAATCAAATAAAACTGGTTTAAATAATTTCAGCCTGAGATAACGAAGTGATTATAATTTCTGTGGATTGATGTGACGTGTCTTCCAAAGAAGTACCCATGTTGCTAACTATCGGAAAACCACTGTCGTGTTCCACAGACATTAGCCCTTAGTTCCTGCTCATGTCCCCACTTGTCAGTCCTTGGGGTATGCAGTGTGGGAATGCTGAGTATACGCTTTGATTTTATCTCTCTGAATTCTGCTTGTTGCAAACTCATCATACTTCTAGCTGACTCTGAAAAATGGGCAGCTCGTTTTGGGGTTAGTGATGGGAGGGAAGAGTGCTTAGACACTTCCAAACTACAAAGGATGTGCTAAATCACGCTCCAGCCTGGCACGAAATATGAGGGCTGGAGTGTACCGACAGCAGCGAAAATTCAGAAAACAAATAAGCTGCCATAAACCATTCTAGAATGGTTCAGTTTTTCTGCTTACAAATTCAATCAATATGAGAAGAGAGGTAAAGCTTGCAGTGAGCCTTCCGGGCTGCGTCTGTCGGTAATGAAGAAGAATGCTGTGTTACACGTGGCACAGGGCTTGGGCACAAATGTTCTAGTGTCAGACTTTTTGCACGGCTTCCCCCCAAAGTATAAGTGAGTGATACATATGACAACATAGTGTTTGTAAAAAATATATAGCTTTCATGCTGGATAGCTATTTGAAAATCAAGAAGTGCTTGAAATGAAATATAATCTTAACAGCATTTAATTAAGTTAGATCTTATATAATTAAAAGCATCACAGGGCATGTACACATCTGTCTGATGCTCTCATCAGCCATATTTTAGAAGTATTATTACTCTTTTTCACATATGAAAAACTCAATTAATAGGCCAAATGACTCCCCAGGGTTACACAGCCCAGAAGCAGGAGGCAGCACGTTAAAGCTAAAACTTCTCCTTCACAGATAAGACCCTGTACTGGGTCTCTGGTCTTTGGGGCCAGAAGAAAGAGGGGGCTCAATTTTTAGGATCTTTTGCACCCATTTTGTCTCAAGTAAATTTTATACAATTCCCTCTGGCTGTTAGTCTGTTACCTCAAACATTATATTAAACACATGTTGAGAAAGAAATAACATTTGGGGAATAACATAGTCTGGTGAAATATATGAATATCTGAGCATTAAAATACTATTTCAGTAAATATCACTTCTGCTGATACTCAGCTACTCTTTCTCTTTCTCTCTCTCTTTTTACTTTTTCTTCATGAGGGCCATAGAGGGATGATTGCTAAGTTCTTTAAACCATGCCTTCCAGTACTCTTTCACAGGGAAGTGAAGCACACCTTTTTCCTTCATTAAATGTGCTTATCCACATCCTATTCCTCCAAAAAATTTACCTCTCATTACCCAGTCTACCACGTTCTCCACTTTCCCGTAGGTAAAGAATTATTTCTGGAAGGCGGATATGTGGCTTAGGTCTCTGCTACATCAATTCTGAGGTGTAAAATATCTGGGCTATTTCTGATGCATTCCCAAGCCTTCCCTGGGAATTCCAACCATGCTGAGTTTCTCAGATAGTAGTATACCATTTCCAGACCCCAAGGAATTTTAATAGCAAACTTTAACTCTTTCTACCTAGATATTTGTGTAACCTTTACTCTACTTAGACCTGTTTATCTGCAGGTTTGAGATTCTGGAACCATAATATCTCTCTTTTTCTTGCTTTTCCTCATTCAAATATGTGAGTCTCTTTTAAGTTCTAGCTTAAATGCTATCTCTCTTCAATAAAAAAAAAGACTTCTTTTCTTAGTTTGAAGTAAATTTATCTCTTGATACTGATATCTTAGAAACACTAAGAAAAATAAATAAATATTCTTTTTGTATTTTCCATTGAAACCCACATACAAATGTTTTTGCTCACATATTTTGGCTTCCCTGGACTTTTGAGGAATTTAGCCATCTGAAATCATTCATGGGAAGAGGCAGATTTTAGATAAAAATGTAAATAAATATTAAAAGTGATCTCTTAACAATTGTCATTCTCAAGCCATAGTGTAAATAAATATAAAAGAGGTATTGGCAAGATTGCCAGTTCTACTTTCCAGTGTAAGAGAAACTGACTTCAGTAGATTCCAGTTGAGCCCAATAGTCTGGTTTTTAAAACATGTGCCCCTAACTATCAGTCTTCCATAAATGCTGAGCTTGAGGAAAAGGTTTATGCTTGGCTTCACATATTCCCAAGAAGGAGGTTTTAAGGATGATGCTACATTGTCCTAGGAGAATGCCTGGAGGGAAATGATCAAAGTGGAGGTTGGTGACAGTGTGGAGACCTACACCTCATGGCACTTCAAGAGCCAGAAACTGATCTTTGAGGATGAGAAGGTGGAGGTGGCAGCACTACCGTTACTTGCTGGACTGGAGGTAGGCTCAGCTGAGGTGATTGTTCAGCCCTGGCCCAGCGTAGCTTGGCCTTCCAGCTCCCTGGTCAGAGACTGTGTGTTGAGGAGACTTTCCCTGGGCTGGCTGTCATGGAGTGCTCCCTTGCCTTCACAGCTGCCATCCCTGAGGAAAGGGACACGCATCTCATTTTTACTTCAACTCGGAATAGCTCACTTGGCTCCCCCTCCAATAAAGTTGTGTGTGTGTGGAAGGGGGGCTGGGGGGAATCTAACAGCAAGAACAAAATATCAACTGCTAGACCCCCCTGTCTCTAAGCTGCTCTTCCGTCTGAACACCAGAAGGCGAGAAGCTCAAAGAATGAACAAGTGATGAATCTGGCTGTGCTGGGCAAGTGGGAAATTGATGAAAAAGGTAGATAGATATGCAGGCTGAAAACAGAATAAAATAAAGGGAGGTGGTGTAGAACCTCCCTGTATAGTATGTGAACACTGGGTGACTGCGATGGCACTATTGTTAAATACATTTTGGTCAGATTTACTGAACTTCAAGCAGGTTCAAAGTTTAGCTGAAACATATGAAGGCAAAACACAGCCAAGCAGCATGTGAGAGCTGAGAAATAGATTAAAAATTGCCTATGAATAATTTATATACTTTAGAAACATCTAAGTGATCTAATCATTTAATGTTAATGGTATCAAACAATTAAGCAAGGAATTTATTGAGAGGATGTTCAGATTTATTTTCTATTTCCTTGGATTGCTAGCCTGGTTACTTTAATTTAAAGAAGATGAGATATAGACCAGCAATAATAGATGCTGGGTATACATTTCCTCCAATATATTTGAGTTTTATATCCTACTCCTTGTAATATCAGCAGTTCAGACTCGATCGACATCTTTGCATGCATTACCACACGGAATGCATTCACTTTTGTCCAAAGTTAAAAATACCTATATTTGTATAGTGAGAAAAATGACTGCATTAGAAAATTTACTAAATTTAATCAGACTTGTGGATTTTAGCTCCTATCTCCGTGTGTGTGTGTGTGTGTGTGTGTATACAAATAAACAGAAGGAAATAAAAAAGGAGGAATTGAAAAGTCTAAGTAGCTTTTATTTTTGATGCATTATAGATCTAATTATTCAATGTATAAAATATTATACTCCTGCAGAACATCTAAGATCCATGAATGTCCCTTCTGATCCAAGTCCCGCCCATCTGTCCAAACTCCCCTGTGCTGCTTCCGCTGTATCACAGGCTGTGGTAAGAGGGGCTGGCCTTCTGGCCTCGTCTTCAGGACAGTGTGCTCTCTCTCCCCACAGCACTCGGAGCTTTCCATTCTTGTCAGAATAGTTTCTCTGTCCTTCTTGCAGCTAGTCTTTTCTGTGATTGCGCATTCTAAACTAGATCCACCTTGCTATTCTCTAGGACAGCATCCTTTTTATTTCCTTTTAAGCATTTATGAAAAACTATAATGATTCTCATTGTATGTTTAACCATATTTTGTTTTCCCGATTAGCATGTAAGTTCCTTAAGGGTGGTCAGCTGCTATGTCTTGTTCATTGTGTATTTAACACCATGCTGGGTGTTCAGTAATTTTTTTGAATGAAGCAAAGAGCACACAGTTCCAGTTTCCTCTTATTTTGTATTCTGGGCAACATGAATGCAAATTTCCTAAACTCAGGCCAGGCACTGTGGCTCACACCTGTAATCCTAGCACCGTGGGAGGATGAGGCAGGAGTTTGGGATGGAACCAGCCTGAGCAAAAGCAAGACCATCTCTCTAAAAATTGAAAAGTTAGTCAGGTGTCATGGCAGTTTCCTGTAGTCCCAGCTACTTGGGAGGCTGAAGCAGAAGGATGCCATGGTACTCTAGCCTGGGGCAACAGAATGAGACTGTGTCTTAAAAAAATAATTCCCAAATTCTTCATGTTCTAAACTTGAATCATATACATAGAGAGTTATAGAACTATAAACTGAGCTCTCTTTGTTTCTGTCTTCTTGCAGCTTTTATTTGTGCTTGTACTTCTCAAATATTTTGAGCACTTACTAAAACATATTTTAAAATATCAGAAATGTTGATAATACTTATACTTAGGATTAGTAAGTTTGTACTAAATTGGTTGCTTTAAAAATTGTGGACCTCTATAGGCTATGTTATAAAGATACAAAGTATATTATGAAAAATATAAGTTATGTACAGCTAAACAAATTACCTAAATATAAGCATAGAAATAAAGTTTAGCAATAAGTGTGAAATATCCAGAAAGTGCTGACACAAAGCCAATAAGATAATAGGTAATTTTGATTTTTTCTTTAAACAGCCCAATATTTCCAATTTCTCTAAAAGTATATGTGCATTGATTTTAACATTAAAAACGAATATTGAGAAAATCACTGAACAATTGAGAAAACAAATTACCTTTAAAAGCAAGATATAGCTACAGAGAGTAGAATGATTCATGTCTTTCATGATATTTATTTAGAGTCTTTGGAACTGTTGCAGGATGTGTTAAGTGTTCAAAAAGAAATGAAATCTAGTTCCTGTCCTTCTTTGTGCAAGACATGTTTATATTTATATTTAACTACAGTTGGAAAGAGTTGCAAATTATTATGAAGAATTCGAGATTTGAGATGCAGAGATGAGAAAGTTATATCTTGGGTTTGACTAATGTGCTTCTTGGCTTTGACCATCTCAACCAGCAAGATCACTGACAGTGAGAGGAACACTGTCCAGATCAAGGGGCCAACGTCGAGAAAGGTGGACAGACAGAAGACATGGAATGTTTCAGGAAAAAGGAGTCAACAGATTTGTGTTAAATAGGAGATATTTGTACAATAGGGAAAAAAACACAAGTATAGTCTAGTGAGGGGGAGAGGGAAGGAGAGCTATTGGCAAGGTCTTACCTAATGTGTACAATGTGAGAATATTCAGCACACCCCCTGGGTGAAGGACTCGATTAAAACTTGAACTTTACTTTAGAAATGAAAATATTGCTACCTAAACATTTGTACTGTCGTACTAGATTTTTAAAAAAAGAAAAAAATAGGAGTATCTATATTTGATGTTTCAATAAATTCTCTGTATCTTCAGCCAGTATCATT
>CAUYRH010132286.1:0-13675 GCA_963574655.1 Perodicticus potto
TCTAGGTGCTACTGGCATATTAGATACTTATAAGGAACAAATGGAGGCATAATTTGAATGTAAAACTGAAAGGCTTTACTTTTATCTTTTTAATCTGAATCTTTTCAATTTATTCCCTATTCCTTCAAGAAATTCCTTCAATAAATATTTGCTGGATACCGTGATGTGCCATCGAGATACCGGAGAGGGTATTCTAAGCAGAGGGGTGACAAGTACAGATGAGGACACAGTCCTGGCATACTGGACAGCAGAGAGGCCCAGACAGCCAGAGCAGTGTGAGCTGGGCAGGGACCCAGCAGGAGCTGAGGCCAAAGAGGTCACTAAGGACAGGACCTTGCACAGTCTCAGAGCCCAAAAGAGGATGTAAGAATCAAGATGGCAGAGTTTTGATCCAAGGTGTGATGTTGCCTGAGCTGCATTTCAACTGGATCATTCTAGATGCTCTACTGGGGGTAGGGTGAAGGAGCACTAAGGGTGGAACAGGAGGACCAACTAGGTGACAACTGCTGTAAGTCAGATGGCAGGTGATGGCGGCCACCAGGGTAGAAGCAGGTAGTGCGGGGTCTGAATGTATCTCAAAAGTAGAGTCAAAGTTTTGCAGACAGATTAAAGGTAGAAAGCTGAAAAGTTAAGAGTGATTCCAAGATCACCAAGAGACTGAATGTAACTCAACAAAAAGAAATAGAAAACTCAGGTGGCACCTGTGGCTCAAAGGAGTAGGGCGCCGGTCTCATATGCTGGAGGTGGTAGGTTCAAACCCAGCCCCAGCCAAAAAATAAAAAAATAATAATAATAAATAAAAAAAAGAAATAGAAAGCTCCACAAGTAATCCCTGCGTATTTTCATTTTCATATAGCACCACACACTGGGTGGCTCAGACACAAAAAGGTATTGTCTCACAGTTCTGGAAGCTAAAAGTTTGGGATTGTGATGTCCATAGATGGAGCTGGTTTCCTCTGAGAGCTGTGAGGAAGCGTTATAACAGTAGTTCTCCCTGGCTTGGTGTTTCTCCCCTGGCTTCAGGTGTTTTCTGGAAGTCTTTGGCTGGTGCAATTATGTCTCTGCCTAGATCTTCACATCACATTCTGTGTGTGTGTGTGTGTCTCCTAATTCTACCCATCACACTAGATTACAGCCTATGCTGATAACCTTATTTGAAATTGATTTTCTCTATAAAAACCAACCCTATCTCCAAATAAGTTTACCTTCTGAGAGAGAAGCATTAAGGAATTCCACATACAAATTCTAGTCAACATACAATTCTATACAACATTCAAGCCATATTACTGGAGTACTCCAACATTAAAAGGTTGGAGTTCTGAGGAACAAAATGGGTAAAGAAGAGTGGTAAAGAAGGAAGTGAAGTAGGAGGAAAGCAGTGGTGTGTTATCCGGGGAGGAAGTGGAGCAGGTCTCTCAGGAAGAAGGCATAATCAACAGAGGCAAATGTTGCGGCAGCGTAAAGTCAAATCCATTTACTTACTCAAGAAGTATTTATAAGAAACTACTATGTACCCAGCACTGTTTTCAATTCCAATGATACAGCAGTGAACAAAACAGACAAAAACTCCTGCCTTCATGGAGGTTATAGCCTATTAAGGGAAAGAGGTGATTAAAATTAGTTAAGTAAAATGTATACTGTATTAGAAAGTGGTAAGTGCTGAAGAGAAAAATTAATACATAGAAAGAAGATATGAAGCATTTAAAAAGAAGGTTGAAAGTTCAGGAGAGGTCCTAAGAAAAGGACTCACAAGGTCACAAGGTGAATATTGAGAAAAATCTCTGAAAGAAGTGAGGGAAACAGCATTTAAGTCTCTAGGAGAAGATCATTCTAGATGGAGGAAATATCAAATGGAAAAGCCATCACATTGGGAATACCTGACATTTTGAAGAGCACAGAGGAGGCCAATTTGGCTGGAGTAGATAGAATGAATATAAGAAAATGTAGGTGATAAAATCAGAGAGGTTATGAAGAATCCAGTCTCATAGGGCATCACAGGTCATAGTAAAACTCTGGCTTTTACTTTGAATGATTTGGAAAGCCATTAACAGAATTGTCACCAATGACCTTAACAAGAACAGTATTGGTTAGGAAATGGTCCGAGAAAACAGGGAGAGAAGTGCCTATGCTGTGAATATGGACAAGTGAAGTGTCTACACTGTGAATATGGACAAGTGAAGTGTCTATGCTGTGAATGTGGACAAGTGAAGTATCTATGCTGTGAATATGGACATGTGGAAGTGCCTATGCTGTGAATATGGACAAGTAAAGTGTCTATGCTGTGAATATGGACAAGTAAAGTGTCTATGCTGTGAATATGGATAAGTGAAGTGTCTACACTGTGAATATGGAAAAGTGAAGTGTCTACACTGTGAATATGGACAAGTGAAGTGTGTACACTGTGAATATGGACAAGGAAAAGTCTACACTGTGAATATGGACAAGTGAAGTGTCTACACTGTGAATATGGACAAGTGAAGTGTCTACGCTGTGAACATGGACAAGTGAAGTGTCTATGCTGGGAATATGGACAAGTAAAGTGTCTATGCTGTGAATATGGACAAGTGAAGTGTCTACACTGTGAATATGGACAAGTAAAGTGTCTATGCTGTGAATATGGATAAGTAAAGTGTCTTTGCTGTGAATATGGATAAGTGAAGTGTCTACACTATGAATATGGACAAGTCTCTGAGGTGTTTTGCTGTGGGGAGTGCAAAAAGGAGGGTCACCTCATGAGGAAAATGGGAGTTGAGCAATTTGCATTTACATGAGAGAAATATCAAAAACATGTCTGCACGCAGAAGGGAAAGACCCAAGAAAGAGAAAATTGGTGATGTCAAAAGTGAAGTGGGGTTTTTCTTAAGAAGAAAGAGGAAGTAAGGGATACCCCAATAGGGGGACTAGCCTTTGCCTGACACATGGCTCTCCCCCTCCCAGTAAAAGATAGTGTTGGGGGGCAAAGGTGGGTGAATGGAATGGTGAAGAGGTGGGAGCATACGAATGCCTCTTTGGATTACATCTTCTTGGGGAAACAGGTGAGGGCAAAGGTAAGTGAGAAGATGTGAGGAAAGTAAAAAAAAAATTATGAGAAAGTTTGCTAGATGGGTGGAAAAGTAAGTAACTAGGAAAATATGTTTCTCACTGAACAGTGCAGTGATGAATGAGGTGACTTAGAAAAATGGGGAAAATTAAGCAGTCTACGATGATTTTGAAAGGTTAACGGAAATGAAGGACATCTTCCCAAAAATATGCACACATTTGTGTGTGTGTATGTGTGTGTGGTCAGAGCACTCACTGAATCTCACATGCCCATGTGTGGAATTTTTGAGTGTTCACTGTCCGCTGTGGACAACCACTACTCTAGCAGTCGTGTAGTAATTGCAGTCATGTGGAGGTGATCCCACAAAAAGGGAAAAGGATGTGTAAACCATTAACTTCATCTGGGGATGAGATGATAAGAATCTGGACTAGACTGTGAAAACAAAAATAAGCATGAAGTATAAGTCAGGCATTCATTCCTTAAGGCCAGGTTGACACAGCAAACCACTGAAATACAATGTTCCTTGGGACTTCACTGTAATCCCAGGGAGAAAAGAAGTATCAAAACTTGAATTCACTAGGGTAACCCTGAATTGATAAGGTGATTATAAATTTATTCAAATTATTATTTTTTTCTAATATAAGATGTTGAGATACAAATTAATTTCAGTTATAAAAAAAGACATATTCTTGCCCACGTGAGTTTGAAGTGAGACTAAGATTAATGCACTGCAAAATTATGCTCGAAATTATTCCTTACAGACCTGACAAGAATATTTTTTCTCTTCCTTAGACTTCAGTAAATACACACAAAATCTACCAAAAAGAAAAAAAATAATAGTATTATAAAAGATTTTCAGATCCAAGATGGTAGGCTGAGACTGTGAATGTGTCTCCCTTTCTCCCCAAATATTATAAACTTAATGGGAAAAATAAGGAAATGTTATCCCATGTAGCAAAAATAAGGGAAAGGAAGGCATTAGTGGTTAGGAAATTGCAATACACTTTGGGGAGGAGATGGGCAGTGGGAACTAACGTGGACAGTTGGCAGCAAATAAACTCTCCTACAAGGAAGCTCAGATTTGACAAGTACAAGGGATTATTCTTTCTTGGGGGATATTATTCCCTGGCATTTCTTGGGGGGAGGGATTTATACACTGTAACAAATCCTGAATCCCAAGAAAAATCACTGATAAATCAGGAATGCATGAAGTAAAGTTAAATAGTGAACACAGAAATGCTGTTTGTTTGGAGGAATCCTCTGGTATTGACTGGTAGGGTTGTCATAACAAAGTACCACTCACCAGGGGAACTTAGTCAGCAGAAAATTACTTGCGCACAACTTTGAAAGCTAGAAGTCTGTGGTCAAGGTGCATGCAGAGCTGGTTACTTGACAGCAAGGCCTGTCTCCCAGGCTCGTATGTTCACATGGATTGTCTATGTATCTATGCCCATATTTTCTTTTATCTTTTTTTTTTACCAAGATTTAATGTACATTTATTCTTAACACGTGGAACATATAGTATAAAGATTTCATACTGAATAAATGATATTCATTAAGACAAAATAGGAAAAAAAGGAGGAATTTATATCAAATTTGAGCTACATTGTTGAAATACAAATATGCAGATTTTATCACTGAAAAAATCTCACTTGTGTTTCAGAACTCAACTGAACCTAGAACTTTTTCACACCTCGATTAGAAAGAAAACAAAACAAAACAAAAACCCAGAAAAAAATAAACCATAAGTCGACTGGCTGTTGAGATAGCAAGGACTTTTTACAGAGACCTGTACAGCATCACGCCAAGAGGGGTGATGTCTGGCAAGAGATTAAATAGCTGTGTCTCGCTTTGGGCAGGTCACCAACTTGTTAACTCGTCATACTATAAAGGGGTAACTGGGGAGGGGACCAAACTGTGGAGATTCAAGGATATGTGCAATGTACAACATCATATATATACACACGTGGCAGCCCAACGGCTGCAGCTAAAAGTTAAAACCAGTTCTAAGAGGTGATCTCAGGGTTATTCATACAATCAAGGAGGAGAGAAGGAGGTCAGGGTGTTGTAGGTTCACACATGATACTTTGGGGAAAAAGCCTTTTTTTTTTTTTATCCTCAACATATAACTAAAAACATTTTTAAAAACTACAGCTTGCTGCTGACCCAGCGTTTTCTCTTGTTTCCATGTGAGACATTATTATTACAGTATGTTTACAGTATCAGGTATACAGTACATGAAAGGGTCTACACACTACTGCACAGGCCTCTCCAGTGAACAGAGTCTGTTCACAACTGCGAACTTCTCGGCTCCTGCAAGATTGTGTTGTATATTCACAATATGCCCACATTTTCATTTACAAGAATGTCAGTCATTAGAATTAGGCCCATGCTTCTTTAAAGACTTTATCTCCCAATACAGTAACCCTTTATGGTCACATTCTGAGGCTTAAAGGTGTCCACATAGGAATTTGAGGCCAACTCAGTCCAGCCCATGACACCACTGATGTCAAGTCAAAAGCAAGAACAGGAAACCCCAACATGTGGTGATCCCTTCCCTCAACGTTTTCTTCTAGCAAATGTCGGTATTAGGAAGAAATCATTCTTGCATGTTACTGAAAGATATCTCATCACAATATATCAATATACAATAAGAAAACATTATGGATTTACTATTCTATTGTTTGTTTACAGAAAATCTCTGAAATTCTCAGCATAGTCCTATCACAGAAAAATTTACATTGTTGTTATTATTTTAAAACATGTACATAAAGTGTTATGAAAAATATAAAACCACTTACAATTTTGGAAATTCCTGAGAATTCCTGCCAATTCTAATTGATATGTCCTGATTACCCAAGAGTAATATTTGTCAGGAATTTGGAAACACTAGAGCCGAGGGCAAAATTGTTGGAAGAGCCTAAATACAGGGCCATATTGAAGGCTCACGTAAAAGACTATTGATCCTCACTGTCACTAGAGAATTCTGAAATTCCTGAATGCCCAGAGGAATAGTAATTAGAGAGTTACACTTGAAGGCAGTGGTTCTCAACCTGTGGGTCGCAACCCCTTTGTAACAATGAAAATACATCCTGCATATCAGATATTTACATTACGATTCATAACAGTAGCAAAATTACAGTTATGAAGTAGTAACAAAAATAATTTTATGCTGGATATTTATAGCTTTCATATGAAGGCTATAACCCAATTATACCACAAGAATATGGAGAAAGGGGCAAGGGAGAGGAGGGGTGGGGGAGGATGAGTGGAGAGAGGGTAAATGGTGGGATCACACTTATGGTGCATCTTAGAAGGGTACAGGTGAAACTTACTAAATGCAGAATACAAATGTTTTCAGACAATAACCAAGAAAATCCCATGAAGGTTATGTCGAACAGTTGGATGAAAATTTTTCAGATTGTATATGAAGCTAGCACATTGTACCCCATGATTGCACTAATGTACACATCTAGGATTTAATTAAAAAAAAAATTTATGGTTGGGAGTCACTACAACATGAGGAACTGTATTAAAGGGTTTCGGCATTAGGAAGCTTGAGAACCAATGCTCTAAGGAAATGGTAACAAAACTGCCTTGGGAGAAGTAGGATGGCAACTGTGGGGGTTGAAACCCAGAGTTAGCCTTCTTCCATTTGGGGTCACTCTGAGTTACAGTTTCTTGCTCTCTACTGCTCAGCTTGAATAGGAACCAGCCTTCCCATAACACCGTCCACACCTAGAAATCCAGGTCATATTTCTGGCTACTTCTTCCTTGGTTTCCTTCCCTTTGTTTCTTTAATACTCTGTCCAGAGTGAACAGTGGAAGGTGCTATTATAAATGCAAAACGTAAGTAAGAAAACTGAATTCCTGGTTATTTAAGGAAAACTTGAAGAAAAAAAGGATAGAGTTTGTAAAAACTTAAGTATGGATCAGAAAGAGATGCAGAGAAGAAAAGAGATAATGAAGAAAATATTGCATATATAAATCAAGAGCCTCATGCAGGAACCAAGAAGAAAAAGCTTGCTGAGTTTTAAAACTGCATAAATGAAAATGAAATTTTATAGAAGAGTATGTCAAAATGAAGCAAATTGCCTAAATTATTAGATATAAAAAATGAGTCAGAGATAATTAACAAAGTCTTACATATGATAAACAGGCTTCAGAAAAAGACAATTGGGAAAAGTGAGGGGAGAAGATAATCAAAGAAATATAAGAAAAATCATTTCATCTTCCCTAGATGGTTCTGTTCATGAGTTCTGG
Organism: Perodicticus potto; assembly: GCA_963574655.1. Lineage (NCBI taxonomy): Eukaryota > Metazoa > Chordata > Mammalia > Primates > Lorisidae > Perodicticus > Perodicticus potto. The sequence goes on from CAUYRH010132286.1 coordinate 7,304, forward strand.
CTATGTGCTTATTTGACTAAAGAATGAATGCATGTTGGATACTACACCAGCTGCCTTAGAATGCCTACCAGTTTGTGAAATTTGGCAGTGGAGGATGACATTCTTTGGTGGATACCAAATTCTCCTTGGTGGTCAGTTATTAATATGATAAATTAACTCTTAAAATGTTTCTAGACATTTTAACTGTGTTTATAGTTACAATTTCTGTGATGAAACTAATATTCCAAATATTAGTTCTCCTATATCTCTGTAAGAATTAAAGTAAATCCACCCATTTTAGTAATCGAATTTACATCTTTTCTTCTAGAAGTTTTTATGTAAAAAATAACACAATATATGTTACTACATATGAATACTGCTATATTCTATGTTAATACTAACACACACACATTTTGTTTCTGGACTTCAGGAACAGAAACTCTACCCTACAGGACATCTCAAAGACAGAGGTTGAGAGTTCTATAATCATATCTATGAATTCCTAAGAACCTTTAAAGCTGCAAATTTTAGTAGATCTAGATTTTAGAAAAAATACATTCCAATCACTTATTTGCCTGGTCTTGTTTGGTGTTCCACACTCAGAGGGTGCCCTCTCTGATTAACTGATAGCAGCTGCAATTCTCTGAAAGGAGATAGAGGAAAGAGGCACATTCAAAGCATCTGCCTTTTCATAATCCTTTGCTAACAGCTTTCCCCCTGACGATTAGAGAGAAAACGTTTCCTTGGCCCTTCTCTTTTGCCTTATGTAATTGCAAATCTCTAGTAAGATGCTTCTCCATTCAAACTTCAAGTTTTCTCATTTTCCTCCACACAATTGTGCTCTTTCTTCCTTCGTCCTTGAAAACTTGCCCTTGTTTCCTAATTCTGCTTCTTTCTCCTTTGCTGCTCTCTTCTCGGCAGAGGTCCGTGCTCATTGCATCTTGCTCTGCTTTGTGCCCCACCCACATGTTAACTTCATTTGTTCCTGTGACACAAAATGCAGCTGGGACTCTCGGGATTTCTTTTTGCCTCTTAGATTTTCTTTTCCTTGGACTTTATATATGCACATGCAACATGTGTTAAGGAACACTTCCTAATTTACATTTTATACAAAAACATAACAATCTTTGACCTAGAAGTAGACACTGCATGTAACCTCATAGTTGACCTGTAAGGAAATAAGCATGCCATTATTATTTTTTCTCCAAACACATTTTCCCCTTACCTTGATACTTACATACATAATGGAATTTTAGCCATATGCTTATAAAACCTGGGTAGTGATTAATGAAATAGAGGTTTGGAACAACAGGCATATGTTAACAAAGAGAACTTACATGGTAAGGTAAATCTGAAATTTAAGGCTGATGGAACAGAGTGAAAAAAATTCCCATTTTAAGGTCTCAGATTTTTCTTAGAAGCTGCTTAGAGGGTTGGTGCCCTGAGAATGTACTTGAAAAGTAAAGACAAAATTGTAAACACACAAAAGGTGACAGCAGAAGTTGGGTTCCCTGTAGGAATTATTAATCATATTTTAAATCATCCTGATGAAACTACATGATGATTTTTTTAAAACTAAGAGAGAGCATTTTATTTTCCAAGTTGAATGCTATTTATTAAGTTGTGGGACGTGATCTGTTTATAATTGGAAAAATGTTTGGAAACTAAATATTGATGGGACTAATTTGTATTGAAGTAATAGTATATGGATTGTATTAATTCCGTGAGGCTGTAGGTAAAAAAGGTAAGTTCAAGTTGCCAAGGCTCACACTTCCTTTGGGGAAGTAATAAGTAAGTATCGATGGTAAAAGCTACATTGGAACCAACAATAAAGTAGAACTATCACACTTGTTCTGTGTCCCAGGCTAAACAGGAGAGGCTGTTTCTCAATGGACAATGTTTAGGCAAGTGATCAACATCTTCCACCCGCCATTAACTTGAATAAACTAGTAATTGCTGTCATTGGTCACTGTGCATTTGTGATAAACAAAGTTACTAATTAGTGACTCTTCTTTGAAGTTCATATTATGAGAAGAAAAACATGACCCCAAAGGGACAGGTCTTCCCAATACTGGGAGCAGGCCACCCCTCTAACTGAGTGGCTGTGGGGTGTGAAGATGAATGTTTAGATTCCTCTTTTCTGTAACTGCTGGTGTCACTACACATTCTCACGGGGACCCAGAACTCCTTTGTGGTTTTGGGAGGGAAGCTTTTGCCTGTGACTGCAAAAATGAGGCATCAGAATAGAACTGGGAGCCAGAGTCTGTTATAGAACCTGGGGAAGTTACACAAGAGCAACCACACAAAAATTGGGCCCACAAGTCATGGGTTAAAGCAGTTTCCCTGCCTACTTTATTACTGCCTGTTTCAGGGTGTGAGTTTCCACAAGACAGAGCATAGACTCATTTTCTCCTGAAGCAAGGGGTCATGAGGACATCATCAGTTATGCACAAGAAAGATTTCAGCCACAGGACACTGAAATGAGGATTCAGGAACTGCCCTGCATATGGACAGCCCCTGGCAGGCTGAAAAGAAAGTTTCACTTTTCCAGGAATCAAATACTGAGGGTAATAAAGCAGGAGGCCTGTTTGCATCTGAGCTTTTTCCCCAGGGCTGTTCTGCAACCCCTCAGCTTCCCGAGTCAAAGTTTGTACTGGTCTCTCTTGGGCGATGAGTTTGTACTGGTCTCTCTTGGGCGATGACCTTTCCTTCCTCTATCCGTTTGCCAGCAGAGGGCCAGCACCTCTGCTCTGAAGGGGGCTGAATGGCCTGGAGAGCCTGCCTCCAACTTGGTCAACAGTTCATCTCTGCTCAAGCACCAAACTACAAAGATCAGTTGCTTCTAGTCTGACCCGTAGATCAACCCAGGACCAGAAATAGCTCTTCCTGTCTCCAGGCTCACTAAAGCTCAGCGAATATTGACTTATCTTTTTCCTGAAACTTAGCTAAAATTACACAATGGATCTCTATCCCATGGTTAGAGTTTTTAGCTATTTTTCACTTATTATGCCAGAAAAGCTTGCACAGGAAATCACAGAATAGGATTTGCGGAAAAGAACTATCAGTGAGTTCATGTGTGAAATTTGTAATTCATCTCAGATAAAAAGGAATCCAATTGCAAATTCTAACCATGATTTAGAACAGAGAAAAGCATTTTGAAATTTGGGTTATTTAACATGAGTTCATCCTGCTCCATCTCATTTTAATGCACTCATTGCAGTTCATAAATAGTGACTAGCACCAAAATTAAAATAAAGAAATTTTGTAGGAAGTGTGTGATAAGTAGGACTTTAAACCTATTTTTAAAATATGTTATACTTTATCAAAAGCCAGCCTTTTTATCAGTAATACAGTGAATTGAAGCCCAGCTGAATTCTAAATTCCCTATTTCAGTTACAGAGTTAAGTAGGAATTTTACCCTATAAATCAATAACTACACTTCTATTGATGCTGATACTGTTCAAACTGTTTGTTTGTTTATCCCAGTTTTAATGATAGTCCTCATAAAAAATTTGTGGTCCAATAAGAGGAGAGATTAGAAATTTGAATGGATTTAGGGGAAAAGATGGCAATAATTGAATTCTCACAGTCACTGCAAGTCTCCCTGCTTGTCTCAACTAGCACTGAGGCCACTCAAGAGTGTAAAATTACATGTACTATTTCCCCTATCTGTTGACTGGGGGTGGGGCTAGTCTATAAGCTGCATCTGTACTTCTAGGTCTCCACCTCCAAGCAGAGGTAGAGTGGGGCCAGCTCAGTGTGGCCGGGGAGGGTTGTGGAAGTCACTGGTTCTCTTACCCTGCCTTCTCCCTTTTGAGCAGTCTCAGAGTTTGAGAGGAATGGCTATATTCTCACACACAAGAGGACTGACCAGCTTTCTCAGGTTTCCCCGATCTGGAGAGGGCTCCAGAGTTTCTCCTGCCCCTTCTTCTGTTGGAGGAACTCTGCTTGAAGGTCCTTTTAATCTTACCCTGTACAGAGCCAGATTCATTCTTTCCAGTATAATAGTTCCCTTACTTGCCCACCATTGCCTGAAGGAAACCACCAATCAGTCAAATCTATGCAAGTGGTGAGAAAATTCAGACCTGAAACCCTGAGGATGTCAAACTTAGTGACTTCAAGAGTCAGGAAGTTAAAACAAATGCATGAGTGTTTGCTTACTCTTATAAGCCTACTGGGAATTTTGGTTTATTAAAGAGGGAAAGATCCTCTATTAAAAAAATTCTGTAATTTTTTAAAAAGCACATTGTTGTCCAAAGTCTTTTGGCTAAAATGAAGTCGTAAGTGTGGTCAATAACATCTGAATTCTACACTGACATTACTGAGAATAAATATGCAGCAAATCATGGTTTTACTTGTAAGGTAAATGGTCAGGTTGAAGGAGAGACGTCTGGTTGAAAAATCAGTCTTCTACGTGTCCTTTCTAAGAAATCTTTACCTATCTCAAAGTTGGAGATGATGGGTGGCGCCTGTGGCTCAGTGAGTAGGGCGCTGGTCCCATATGCCAGAGGTGGCAGGTTCAAACCCAGCTCCAGCCAAAAACTGCAAAAAAAAAAAAAATTCAAAGTTGGAGGTGATATTTCATCTAAAAGTTTTATACATCTGCATTTATAAATCTATGATCTTAAATTAATATTTATGCATGAACTTAAGTAGCAGTTGAGGCTTTTTCCCTTATATGAATATCCTATTGTTTTAACATCATTTGTTAAAAATATTTTCCTTTCATTTAATTTACTTTGCTTCTTGATTAAAAATTTTAAAAAATGGGCAGTGTATGTGTGTGGGTCTATGTATGGCTGTGTTCTCTTCCACTGATCTAACATCTATCCTAATCTCAGTGCCACAACGCTTTGACAACTGTACCTTTATTGTAAGTCTTGAAATAATGTAGCAGAGGTCTTCTACCATTGTCTTTTTCAATAGTGTTTTGATTATTCTAGGTCTTTTGCCTTCCATATTCATTTTAGAATGGCTTTGTTAATTTCTTAAAAACAAAACAAACAAACAAAAAATCATTGTTTCACTTTATCCAATTGTCATCCTCATCCTATAAGCCCAAGTGTATGTTCCAGAGCTGAGACTTAGCTCCTAGGCTTAGCTCGCAACAACACAGGGTGGCAGGAGGTTTCATGGAAAAGAAGATGTCCAAAAGAGAAGGAAAGATGAAACAGGAAGCACCACAAGGTGTGGATATGAATAAGACACAGAGTCCTAACAATTGGGCTTACCACCCTCAAAGCGCTAAAGAAACTGAGATTTCATCAGCTTAATAAATCACCGGCTCTGGTACTCCAGACATTCATGGAACAAAACAGAAAGGACAAGGAAATATAATGATGATAGTGCTTGTTTAATTTCTCCAGGAAAACATAACAAAATGTCAGCTCAAACACAATCTTTAGGAGAATTCCACATTCTAAAGATCAGACACTAAAAGGATTAGTGTGATGACCTTTGGTCATTAGTTGACTGGTGTGTTGGCATAAACAACTAAGGGGAAAGAGCCACTTGGCCAGGGCTACTTGACTTATGAATCATTCTATTGCCAGAGGTGAGGCCTCAGCTTTTGCTCATGAAGGTGATGGATCCTCCAATTACTCTGATTTGATTAATTCACATTATATGCCAATATCAAAAGATCACATGTACTCTATAAAGATATACAACTATTGTGTACCTGTAAGAATTAAAAATAAAAAAGAAATTTAAAAAGAAGAATAGGGGAAAAAAGGAATCCTTAAATATTCTGAAGAGATGAGGTAATTTGTTGTAGATTCCATGGCATTTAATATTGACATGGCTATAATCTCAGAGGAGGAAGCAGTGAGTAAATAACTTTTGCACACTTATTGCATATAGGCCCATGCAGTACCACCTAGGATAGTAGTTATAATTTTGATGGACAGGGTCCATAGTTTGCTGGAGTTCTTTGATGGTAGTAAGATATTAATATTTTAAAATATATGACCTGGAAAGAAGTATAGATAATTGGTTTTGAAAATGTGTGGGGTGCAATGTTATGCTTCTATTGAGAAGCTATTGTGAAAATAAAGACAAGAAAAGATAAACCTGACAAAGGCAATGACAGTGGAAATAGATAAAAGATTTTTTAGATATATTAAAACAGGGGTGGGCCTGTGGCTCAGCGAGTAGGGCACCAGCCCCATATACCGAGGGTGGCGGGTTCAAACCTGGCCCCGGCCGAACTATATCAAAAATTAGCCGGGTGCTGTGGCGGGCACCTATAGTCCCAGCTACTGGGAGGCTGAGGCAAGAGAATCGCCTAAGCCCAAGAGCTGGAGGTTGCTGTGAGCTGTGACTCCACAGCACTCTACCAAGGGCAATAGAGTGAGACTCTGTCTCTACAAAAAAAAAAAAAAAAAAAAAAAA